>CAUYLG010051552.1:0-37069 GCA_963573385.1 Cacajao melanocephalus | reverse complement strand
TCTCTACCTCCTTCAGTTCTGCTCTGATCTTAGTTATTTCTTGTCTTCTGCTAGCTTTTGAGTTTTTTTGATCTTGCTCCTCTAGCTCTTTCAGTTTTGATGATAGGGTGTAGATTTTAGATCTTTCCTTGCTTCTCATGTGGGCATTTATTGTTATAAATCTTCTTCTAGACACTGCTTTAAATGTCCCAGAGATTCTGGTATGTTGTGTCTTTGTTCTCATTAGTTTCAAAGAATGTCTTTATTTCTGCCTTCATTTCATTGTTTAGTCAGTCAACATTCAAGAGCCAGTTGTTCAGTTTCCATGAAGTTGTGCGGTTCTGAGTTAGTTTCTGAATTCTGATTTATAATTTGATTGCACTGTGGTCTGAGAGATGTTTTGTTATGATTTCCATTCTTTTGCATTTGCTGAGGAGTGATTTACTTCCAATTATGTGGTCAACTTTAGAGTAGGTGTGATGTGGTGCTAAGAAGAATATAAATTCTGTGGATTTGTGGTGGAAAGTTCTGTAAATGGCTATTAGGTTTGCTTGGTCCAGGTCTGAGTTCAAGTCCTGGATATCCTTGTTAATCTTCTGTCTCATTGATCTGTCTAATATTGACAGTGGAGTGTTAAAGTCTCCCACTTTTATTGTGTGGGAGTCTAAGTCTCTTCGTAGGTCATTAAAAACTTGCTTTATGTATCTAGGTGCTCCTGTATTGGGTGCATATATATTTAGGATCGTTAGCTCTTCTTGTTGCATTGATCCTTTTACCATTATGTAATGCCCTTCTTTGTCTCTTTTGACCTTTGTTGTCTTAAAGTCTATTTTATCAGAGACTAGGATTGCAACTCCTGCTTTTTTTTGCTCTCCAGTTGCTTGGTAAATCTTCCTCCATCCCTTTATTTTGAGCCTATGTGTATCCTTGCATGTGAGATGTGTTTCCTCAATATAGCACACCAATGGGTCTTGACTTTTTATCCAATTTGCCAGTCTGTGTCTTTTGATTGGGGCATTTAGCCTATTTACATTTAAGGTTAATATTGTTATGTGTGAATTTGATTCTCCCATCTTGATGCTAGCTGGTTGTTTTGCCCATTAGTTGATGCAGTTTCTTCATTGTGTCAATGCTCTTTATGATTTGTTATGTTTTTGCAGTGGTTGGTACTGGTTGTTCCTTTGTGCTTCTTTCAGCAGCTCTTGTAAAGCAGGCCTGGTGGTGATGAAATCTCTGAGCAATTGCTTGTTCATAAAGGATTTTATTTCTCCTTCGCTTATGAAGCTTAGTTTAGCTGGATATCAAATTCTGGATTGAAAGTTATTTTCTTTAAGGATGCTGAATTTTGGCCCCCACTCTCTTCTGGTTTATAGGGTTTCTGCTGAGAGATCTGCTGTGAGTCTGGTGGACTTCCCTTTGTGAGTAACCGGACCTTTCTCTCTGACTGCCTTTATCATTTTTTCCTTCATTTCAACCCTAGTGAATCTGACGATTATGTGCCTTGGGGTTGCTCTTCTTGAGGAATATCTTTATAGTGTTCTCTGTATTTCCTGGACTTGAATATTAGCCTGCCTTGCTAGGTTGGGGAAGTTCTCCAGGATAATATCCTGAAGAGTGTTTTCCAGCTTGGATTCATTCTCTCTGTCACATTCAGGCACACCTATCAAACATAGATTAGGTCTTTTCACATAATCCCATGTTTCTTGGATGCTTTGTTCATTTCTTTTACTCTTTTTTTCTCTAAGCTTGCCTTCTTGTTTTATTTCACTGAGTTGATCTTCAATCTCTGATATGCTTTCTTCTGCTTGGTCTATTTGGCTGTTCAAACTTGTGTATGCTTCATGAAGTTCTCGTGTTGTGTTTTTCAGCTCCATCAATTCATTTGTATTCCTCTCTAAGCTGTTTATTCTCATTAGCATTTCGTCAAACCTTTTTTCAAGGTTCTTAGTTTCTTTGCATTGTGTTAGAACATGCTCTTTTAGCTCAGAGAAGTTTGTTATTGCCCACCTTCTGAAGCCTGTTTCTGTCAATTCATTAGCCTCATTCTCCATCCAGCCTTGTTCCCTTGCTGGTGAGGAGTTGTGATCCCTCGGAGGTGGAAAGGTGTTCTGGTTTTGGGTGTTTTCATTCTTTTTGTGCTGGTTTCTTCCCATCTTTGTTGATTTATCTACCTTTGATCTTTGTAGTTGGTGACTTTCAGATGGGGTCTCTGGACTTCCTTTTTGTTGATAATGAAATTATTTCTGTTTCTTAGTGTTCCTTCTAACAGTCAGGCCCCTCTGCTGTAGGACTGTTGAGGTCCACTCCAGACCCTGCTTGCCTGGTGATCACCTGCAGTGGCTGCAGAACAGTAAGGGTTGCTGCCAGTTTCTTTTTCTGTTATCTTTGTCCCAGAAGGATACCCGCCAGATGTCAGCCTGAGTTCTCCTTTATGAGGTGGCTCTGGATATATGGGGGTCAGGGATCTGCTTGAGGAGACAGTCTGTCCCTTATAGGAGCTCAGGTGCTGAGCTGTGAGCTCCATTGGTCCATTCAGAGCTGCTGGGCAGGTACATTTAAGTCTGCTGCAGCAGAACTCATAACCAGCTTTTCTTCCCAGGTGCTCTGTCCCAGAAATGTGGGGCTTTATTTATAAGTTCCTGTCATGCTTCTGCCTTTTTTCAGAGATGCCCTGCCAAGCGAGGCGGTAGCCTAGTCACAGTCTGCCAGCAGAGGTGTTGCTGAGCTGCTGTGGGATCTGCCCAGCTGCTGTGTGAACTTCCTTGCAGTTTTGTTTATCGGGATATAGTTAGAACTGCCTTGGTAATGACTGACTTCCTTGGTAATGGCAGATTGTCTCAGTTATGGTGGACTGCCTTGGTAATGGCAGACTGCTTCAGTAATGGCAGACCTTCTCAGTAATGGCGGAATGCCTTAGTAATGGTGGACTGCATAGGTAGTGGTGGACTGCCTCAGTAATGGAGGACGCCCTTCCCCCCACTGCGGGTCCAGCTGTGCTTGCCATGAAACTAAATCCAGAGCTTTTCAGATTGCTGGTCTTTATGAGGGTGGGACCAACCAAGCCAGATCACCTGGCTCCCTGTTTCAGCCCCCTTTTTTTCAGTTGAATTGGCAACTCTGTCTCCCAGGCATTCCAGCTGCCAGTTGAAATGGCACCCGGATTTGGGTGAGTTTTCGTGCAGAGACCCATTGTGCCAGCTGAAACAGCCGCTCTGGAGACTCTTGGCACTTTTTTGCCCAGGAATCTCCTGGTCTGTGGGCAAAATTCATTTGGAAATGTGGTAGTCACTCACCCTCTGCATTTTTGCTGGGAACTGCACTCCAGAGCTGTTCCTATTCAGCCATCATGCATCGTCCCCTATGACTCAAATTTTTAAAAACAAATTGTTTAAATCAAAATACAAAAAAGGTCTCTATACTGCAATTCAGTGGATGTATCATTTATCTATTGTTACAGTAATATAATGCTTCATCACAAAGCCCACAATACTTCTAAGGTTAAACAATTAGGCATTTATTGCTAATGTATCTGGGGTCACTGTGCAGCTCTGTTGATTCTGTCTGGGATCATTCATTCACATTGGATTTGGCTGGCTATTAGCTACATATGTACGTATGACTTAGCCTTGATCTACATGTCTCTCATCATCCACAGGCCAGCTCTGGCATGTTCTCATAGTGATGGCAGAGGAACCAGAGTATGATATGTAGCTTTGAAGTGATTCCAAATACTTACATAGTTTGCCACATGAGTGACATGTTTTGCTGTCATAAGAACATCAAGTCTAACCCCTCTCCATGCAAGAATGTTACACCACACCCTATTGGATCACATGTGTGAGTGATTGGCCTCACTGGACTCCAACACATATATAAGCCCAGGGTTTTGACAAACACACTGACAGCTCAGTCTGCAGTAGGGCTACTCTCTGTCAGTCTTCAAACGATTCTCCAAAGCCTTACCCACAATACTGGCACTGCTTGCTAGCATCGAGTGACCTTGTGTGTCCTTATGAATCTCTGCTGTATAGGTCAAACAAGTTTCTTGTGACAACCTCTTCTAGAAAGGTATGCCTCAAACTTTGATTAGACTTTACATCACAGAGGTCTGTTTTCATCCCAGATGAGCAACCAGACTTTAATAATTGGACTCTAAGTAAAATTAGAACTCACTCACCGTGTGGTTACAATACCTCATCTATCAAGTTTATTCCCCATGATATCTGTTCTTGTTATTCTTTCCCTTTTAAAACAGCATTAAAAAGAAAAAAATGTTGTGTGGTAATGAACCATATGATTTGTGAAATCATAATTTGATCATCTCCTTATTTTAGCCATACAAAACAGAAAGCAAGAAATAGAATGCAAGTCTCTTGAGGTTTGGGCTTAGAAGCGGCCACTCATCACTTCTGGTCCATTCTTTTGGACAAACAAGGTCACAGTGCCAAGTCAGAGTCAGATTGAGAGGCATTAAAAAGAAACATGACATGAAGAGGGATGAGGAATCGGTGACTTTTGTGATCAACCACAGTGAATACACCAGTCATGTTTTGTAATCTATTGGTTTTACTCTGTCTCTTTCTTCCTCTCTTTTCCTTCCTGCAATTTATTTGTTGAAAAAAATGCAGTTGTATTTTATTTTGTCCTAAAGAGTTTGATTTTTTCTGATTTTATTCTTATCATGTTATTTAACGTATACCTATACCTCTCTATTTCCTAGAGATTCTAGTTAAAAGCTAATCAAGCTTAGAATTAGTTTTGTTATTTGTTTGTTTTCCCGAAAACATGTTATAGAGTGTGCCATGGACTTCTAATAGAAGGCACACAGTATGTGGTTGTCTCTCTTTTTGTGAGGTTAGAGGCCATCAGTGATCTTTGCCTAAGTCCATCATTTTATTAAGAGTAGCAAAATGGTGATCCTCTAATTCTGTACCATTGCTCCCGCAGTTCTAGCTAGAGTGCCTCTATAAAGGAAAGGGTTTTCCCTCATCAACTATTAAATTTCTCTGAGACATAGATATAATAGGAAAGGCAGAGCAAATGATTTCCCTTTCCCTTTGCTTGTCTTTATTATTGCTTATATTTTTCTATATTTGGCCCTGAAAAATTTTTTCATGTTGATCCTTGAATTCTTTTGACCTCATTATTCTTGAATAGCTTTTTGCTTTCTGACATGACAAAATATACCAGGCTTATCTTACATGTTTCCTACCCCAGGCTGAGACACGTTATTTCTCCAAAAAGCATGGGTTCTATTTAGCAGAAAATATGTATTTTGAGAACATACTTGGGTACTAAGTATGCTTATTATAGCTGGTTTTCTGGCAGAAATCAAAAAACAAATTAGGATTTTATTTAACTTAAATGACTGTGTTATATCTGTATCTTCCTGATCTCATATTGCCCCATCCCTAAATCTCAATCTTGAATGAAACCAGCATAAAAACTCATTTTCTCTACTCTACAATACATATACACCAGTCTCAGAGTAACAATGCCAACATTACCACCAACTGTATGATTACTGAAACAAGTTTGGCTTTTTTTTTGGTAGTTCATTTTATCCTTTAGTTATACCCCAGAGTGAACTGACCAATCTCAGTGTTTTGAAGTCATTTGAAATAGTTCCTTTCTATGCAGTTAAAGTCATCAACTGAGAATACCGTTAAGTTCACTTGTTTCTGTAATTTTGGTTTCAGTATCACTTTTAAAATTAAATTTAATTTTATAGAAAATCAGATAAATAAAACTGTATATTTTCAGAGAAGCTGAGTTTTTATTCTATCCTTTCCACTCTGTGTTCTGTTTCTGCCTATAGATCACATATAATTTTTTGTTTTTGGTTAGATTTCATTTGTTTTTCCTCTTTTTCTATTTTAAACATTGTTTTAGATATTAGCAAATGAACATATATTTTTGTATGCCCTCTTTCTTAGATAAATGGTGACATACTTTAGATGCTTTTCAATAACTTATATTTTCAATCCCCCCATAGAAATATATCTAAGATATAATATTAAATTAAAAAGCAAGGTGCAGAATAATATGTAGAGTACAATAGTTTTGTGAAATTAAAAAAAGAGAAATATTTATGTATGCTACAGTATACATGATTTTGAGTAGAAGGCAGCACCAGAACATTAATTGTGAATATTTGGAGGCAGAGGAACTTGAGGTAGGGCTAGACAGAGGAGGAGACTCTCACAATTCATTTTGAATCTTTCCATACTGTTTTTAGATTTATATTGTTTACGGATTCAGACTCTGCTGGGTTCAGGGGCTCACACAACATTAATAGAGTACAGTGTCACCTCTCCATCCCTTACCTCTTATGTGTGCTTGCATTCTCAGCAGCCAGAAGCCAATTCCTTATTTGCTCAGCATATTTAGAGATGTAAAACTTGCCTCTTACCAACTCCTGGATTTCTCTGATTTGTCTGAAATGACACATCCATTCCTGAACCATTCAGTGTGAGATGTTGATAGAGAGATGGTATGCTCTCAGTTGTCACATCTTTACTCTTCGAGTCAAGGGTGTAGACAGAGGGGAGGAAATTGTGCAATGACATTCAGTACACCATCATCGCAAGTTGAAAGAGGTACAAGAAAGGTTAAAATTAGCAGTTGTCCACTCTGCCAGAAGAGGGAGTTATTTGGTTCAAAATCAGTTTGTCTGGCTACTCTGCCAGGGATGCCTATTAAATATGTCATTGAACATAAGAATCCTGTAACCAATACATATTTTGAAAATCCCATTTTCACCAAACAACTATATGATTATAATTTGATTTCTCATATTATCTGCTGAATTTTTAGTTATGCTTGTCTTGCAAATAAACAACTTCATTCTAGCTCATTTAGGTATAGTTTGAATGTGATTAGTGACAGCCTTCTCAAGTCAAATCTACTTTAGGAGTTTTATATTATGTTGGTACAAAGGTAATTGTGGTTTTTGCCATTACTTTTAATGCAAAATTGCAATTACTTTTTCACCAACCTAATATTAGGGAAGGTAAAGACTAGAATCTGCACTGTGGTAAATTACTCAAGATAATACAATCCTGGGAGGCTCTTTTCACTAATGGCAAGCAGATTCTGCTTTTCCATTTAGCTCCTTCCACCTTCAATGGTCTTAAAATGGTGTATTTCCTAATATAAATTAATAAACTGGTTTTTAAATAACAAGTCAGACTTCATTTAAACTGGCAACTTTTTAAGGGCAAGTTAGTTCTCTAGAGTCTAAACATCTCTAAGTAAACTGATAAAATATAATTCAGAGGACAACAAAACCAAGGATCTTCTTCATCTACCAATATATTATTTTTCTTTTCCAACTTTTATTTTAGAATCAGAGGATATATGTGCAGGTTTGTTGCATGGATATTTTGCATGATACTGAAGTTTGGGGTGTGATCGATCCCATCATCTAGGCATAATACTAATAGCATAATACTAATAAGTAGTTTTTCATCCTTTGCCTCCCTCCCTCTTTCCACCCTTTAGTAGTCCCCAGTGTCTATTGTTCCCATCTTTATGTCTATGTGTACCCAATGTTTAGCTCCCACTTATAAGTGAAAATATGTGGTATTTGGTTTTCTATTCCTGTGTTAGTTTGTTTACGATAATGGCCTCCAAATGCAGCCCTGTTGCTGCAAAGGATATTACTTCATTCTTTTTTGTGGCTGCATAGTATTCCATGGTGTACATGTTCAACACAGTCTTTATCCAATCCACTGTTGATGGGTCCCTAGATTGATTCCATGTTCTTACTATTGTGAGCAGCACTGTGATATACATATGAGTACATGTGTCCTTTTGGTAGGATAATATATTTTCCTTTGGGTATTTACCCAGTAACAGGATTGCTGGGCCAAATGGTGGTTCAATTCTTAGTTTTTAGAAAAATCTCCGAACTACTCTCAACAGTGTCTAAGTGCCCCCTTTCTTCCACTACCTCACCAAAATCTGTTATTTATTTATTTTTTTTTGCGTTTTTAACAAAGACCACTCTGGCTGGTGTGAGATGATATCTCATTGGGGTATTGATTTGCATTTCTCAGATGATTGGTGATGATGATGGCCACCTGTATGTCTTCTTTTGAGAAGTGTCTGTTTATGTCCTTTGCTCACTTTTTAATGGGATTCTTGGTTTTTGCTTATTTAAGTTCCCTGTAGATTCTGAATATTATACCTTTGCTGGATGCATGGTTTGTTAACATTTATCTTTCCATTCTGCAGGTTATCTCTATACTTTGTTGATAGTTTCTATTGCTGTGCAGAAGCTCTTTAGTTTAATTAGGTCCCATTTATCATTTTTGTTGTTGTTATAATTGCTTTTGAAAACTTAGCCATAAATTCTTTGCCAAGGCTGATGTCAGCAAAGATATTTCCTAGGTTTTCTTCTAGGATTTTTATAGTTTGAGGTCTTCCATGTAAGTTTTTAATCTATCTTGAGTTAATTTTTGCTTATGGTGATAGGTAGGGGTCCAGTTTCATTCTTCTGTATTTGGATAGCCAGTTATTCCAACACTATTTATTGAATATGGAACTTCCCCCCATTGCTTGTTTCTGTTGTTGTGGTTGTAATGTCATCTTTGTTGTTTCTGATTGTGCCATTTGGATCTTCTGTCCTTTTTTCTTTGTTTAGCTGGCAGTCTACCAATCTTTATTGCTTCAAAGTGCCAACTGTTGGTTTAATTTGCTTTTATTTGTACATTTGCATCTCAGTTTCATTCAGTTATTCCTTGGTTTTAGTTATTTCTTTTCTTCTGCTACCTTTGTTTTTTACTTTTTTCTTTTTTTTTCCAGTTCCTCTAGGTGTGATGTTAGATTGTCAATTTGAGATCTTTCTAACTTCCTGATATGGGTGTTTAGCACTGTTAACTTTCCACCTAACACTGCTTTAGCCACATCCGAGGGATTTTGGCATATTGTATCTTTATTTTCATTAATTTCAGAGAATTTTTTGATTTCTCTTTTAATTTTATTGTTTACCTAAAAGTCAATCAGGAGCAAATTGCTTAATTTTCATGAGAGATCTTCTTTGTATTGATTTCTACTTTCATTGCCCTGTGGTCCAAGAGTGTGTTTTGGTATGCCTTCAGTTTTTTTGAATTTACTGAGACTTACTTTATAGTCAAACATGTGGTCTGTATTAGAGTATGTTGCATGTCTAGATGAGAAGAATGTATATTCCATGGTTGTTGGATAGAGTATTCTGTCAATACCTATTAGATCCAGTTGGTTGAATGTTGAATTTAAGTCCAGAATTTATTTTTAGTTTTTCATTCTGATGATCTGTCAAATGCTGTTAATGGGGTGTTGAAATCTCCTACTCTTATTATAATATGGCTGCCTAAGTTTTTTCATAGGTCAGGAAGAATTTGTTTTATAAATCTGGATGCCCTAGTATAGGATGCTCCAGTGTTGGATGCATATGTACATAGGATAATTAAGTTTTCTGGTTGAATTGAAACCTTAATCATGATGTAATGTCCTAGTTTGTTCTTATTGATTGTTGTTGGTTTAAAGTCTGTTTTATCTGATATGAAAATTACTACTTCTATTCTTTTTTGTTTTCCATTTGCATGATAGATCTTTCTCGATCTCTTTACTTTGAGCCTGTGGATGTTGTTACATGTGAGATGGGTCTCTTGAAGACAGCAGGCAGTTGGATCTTACCTTTTTATCCAACTTGCCACTCTATGCCTTTTAAGTGGGTAATTCAGCCTGTTTATATTCAGCCTGTTTATATTTAGCCTGTTAATATTGATATATGAGATTTCAATCCTGTCATCATGTTGTTAGCTGCTTGTTTTGTAGACTTGATTGTGTAGTTGCTGTATAGTGTCTGTGGGCTATGTGTTTCAGTGTGTTTTTGTGGTAGCAGGTATCATTCCTCCATTTCCATGTTAACACTCCTTTAAGGACCTCTTGTGAGGCTGGTCTAGTGGTAAGAAATTCACTTAGCCTTTGCTTGTCTGAAAAGGATTTTATTTCTTTTTTTGCTTATGAAGCTTAGTTTGGCTAGATATAAAATTCTTAATTGGAATTTATTTTCTTTAAAGATGCTGAAAATAGGTCCCCAGTCTCATCCAGCTTATAAGGTTTCTGCTGAGATGTCTCCTGCTAGTCTAATGCAGCTCTCATTGTAAGTTATCTGACCCTTCATCTTGCTGCTTTTAAGATTTTTTATTTTCTGTTAACCTTGATGAATCTGATAACTACGTGTCTTGGAATGGTTGTCTTGTACAGTATCTTGCAGGGGCTTTTTGTATTTTTTCAATTTTTACATCAACCTATCTAGTGAGATTAGGGAAATGTTCATGAACTACATCCTCAAATATGTTTTCCAAGTTGCTTAATCTCTCTTCTTCTGTCTCAGGAATACCAATGAGTCATAGGTTTGGTTTCTTTACACAATCCTGCATTTCTCTGAGGTTTTGTTCATTTATGAAAAAATCATTTTTCTTTATTTTTCTCTGAGTTGATTTGAAGAACTGGTCTTTGAAATCTGAGATTCTTTCCTCAGCTTGGTCTATTTTGTTGTTAATGCTTCCAACTGTATCATAAAATTCCTGTAGTAAGTTTTTCAATTCCAGAAGTTCAGTTTGGTGCTTTCTATTTTGTCTTTAAATTCTTGGATCATTTTACTGGAGTACTTGGATTAGGTTTCAGATTTCCTCTGGATCTCAATGAGCTTCCTTGCCATGCAGATTCTGAATTCTGTGTCTCTCATATCAGTCATTTCAGTCTGGTTAAGAACCACTGCTAGAAAGCTAATGTGCTTGTTTGGAGAAAAGAGGGCACTCTGACTTTTTGAATTGCTAGAGTGCTTGCTCTGATTCTTTCTCATCTAAGAGGCCTGGTGTTCATTTGTCTTTTTGGGTTTGCTGTTGTTTGGATGGGGACTTTTGTTTTTATAATCTTTATTAATATTTTCATTGAGGGTTTAACTGTGATGTAAGTTGAATAGAGTAAATTGACTTCAATTCTGAGTGTTCTTAGAAGGCTAAGACTCTTTAAAGGTCATTATTTGTGGCTAGATTCTTGCCTTGGGTTTCACAAGTGATGTATACTGGAAGAATAGTTTTGGTGTTGTGATTTGGGCTGCAGTCCAGTAGATGAATCTTAACATTAATGGATGGCAAATAGGCCCTAACTCAGCTGTGTGGTTCTTTTGTATTTCAGAGCAGTCGCAGCAGTGGTCTGTGATGGGGTCGGGGGGAGAGATGACCCCCATACCATGTCCTTTCCTGTGCCTTAGGGAAGCCCCCTTCAATCACTGATGCTGCAGCTGCATTTCTTTTGTTAGGGGTTCCAGGATGCAGAGCTTCCTCAGGGAGAGGCTGTGGCTGGCAGACTGACCACATCCTTCTTGGACCAGCTTTATGGAAGGAGGCATGTTCCGCTGCCATGCTAGTCCACAAACCCATGTCTCATTCTTAGTATTCTGAGAGTGAGGGCTCTTCCTCTGCTTAAGTGCTGGTAATAGGTCTCAGCTTGGTACTCCTGAGCTATATGCTCTAAGTCTGGGGCACTGGGATTGGATCTATGGCTTTGTACTTTGGCTCTTGGGATTAGGTACTGGCTGTGCTGAGGGAGCCAAAGTGCTCCCAGGCTGCTGGGAAAGCACTCAGACAGGGCTGCTGGCAAAGGATTCATGCTGGGCAGTGGAGGCTATGCACAGTCTCACAGGAGCAGTCATGCAGGGGCCTTGGGAGGGGCAAGTAGAGATGAGCTAAAGAGGCATGAGCCAGTCCTTTGGGAGAGATGGCCCTACTCTCTTCTGGCCTGGTGATCAAATGGGGTTAGAGCTACTTGGAGGAAGATGGAGAGCCTTGGGAGATGGATACCTATTACTGTATTTTGCTGCAGCTGCCCATCACATAAACCCTCCTAGGCTCTGCACAGGCTGGAACTCTGTCTCTGTCCACTCTCTGGGCAGATACCCCTACCAATTCTGATGTCTGTGAGGGTTGTGGGATCTCTGGTAGTTAAGATCACAGAGGTCCACAGTGAGCATGGGTTTCTTTGCCATCACTTCATTCTCCCATTCCCCTTCAGAGCTCTTCAGGGCCAAGAACGAGTCCTAGCACTTGGCAACCCCGTGCAGGTTTCCTAGTGTCTTCCTTCTTCAGCCTCAGTGTCTGCATCACCTCTTTGTTGACTCTCAGTGTTTCATCTCTGAGGATCTCTTTTTTTAAATATATTAGTTTACTCAACATTTTGATCTCTCTCAGTAGTAGAGGCCCTTTCTAGCTGCATCTAATCAACCATCTTGTCCTCTCCCTTCCCAATAAACTATTATGAGGACTTTCTGAGTGGACAGTCAGCTCTACTTCTTTATATATAAAAAATAAAAATCGAACAAACAAAACTGTGTAGTTTCCTTCTGTTTACAGATTGTCTAAAAGAAAGAAATATAAACTTTATGATAAAATTTAGTGAAGCTATGATACATTTTATATGATATACAATATTCCACAATTAAAAGTGTAAATTTTTTGCTAGGATACCCAAGAACTCTAGGTTACAGATGCAGTGGTCACTCCCATCAGTCTCTTAGCATTTGGCACAAGTGGTCTCTTTCTTGGAACATGTGACCTCTAGGATGATCCATGCTTATGGTTTTTCTTCTGCTTGAAGTATTGTTGGCTCTCAGTTGCCTTTGTGGGATCATCCTCATCTTTCTGACCTCTAACTGGGGTTCCCTTGGCTGAGCCCCTCTACCTTTTTTCTTCTCTATGTTTATTTCCTAGGTGACTTAATTCAATCCTTTAGCTTTAATTACCATGTAGATGTTTTTCAAATTTTTGTTTCCAGAGCCAATGTGTTCTCTGAACTCTAGACTTTCATATGTACCTTGGATATCTAATAGCATCTTAATTTTAACATGTCTTAAACCAAATTCTTGATTTCTACTTTATAATTACTCTCCCACTCCTCATCCAAAGGAGAGTAAACAAAAGAAGATGCTCTTAGTACAGCAGGGGTCATACACTTTCAATGATTAACTGTGTGACCTTGGGCAAGTAATGAAAAATTTCAGTGCCTCAGTTTCCTTGTTTGAGAAGATTAAATGAAATAATATATGTAAAGCATTTGGAAAAGTGCCTGAGCCTAAATAAGGTTAACTATTAGCTATTATTATTATTGTTGTTACCAAAATGATAACAATAACAGAACAATAATAATTTTTGTTGGTTTTACTCCCAAGTTGTTTTCTGAATCCTGATATTTTCCACCACTTCCGTGGCTACAACCCAAGTCAAAGCCATCATCCTCTCCTGCCTGGAAAATGGCAAGAACTTCCTCACTGGTCTACTCATTTTTATTCTTGCCTTGTGTGATAGTTAATTTTATGTCAACATAATTAGGCCATGGGGTACCCAGATATTTTTCAGACATTATTTTGGCTGTATCTGTGAGGGTGTTTTTAGATAAGAGTAACATTGGACTCAGTAGATTGCCATCCATCCCTAATGTGGGTGGGCCTCATCCAATCAGTCGACAGTCTGAGTAGAAGAAAAAGGGGAATTCTCTGGTGAGTAAGAGGATACACATCTGCCTAACTGCTTTGAGATGGGACATTGGTTTTCTTCAGCCTATGGACTTGACCTGAAACATCAGCTCTTCTTGAGTCTTAAGTCTGCTGGCTTTGGACTGGAACTATAACATGAGTTCTCTTGGGAACCCACCTTATTGACTGTAGATGTTGGGACATCTCAGTCTCTAACTTTCTGAGCCAATTTCTTTTTAGTCTTCTTATTCACATATGCACACATGCACACACCCTGTGGATTCTGTTTCTCAGGAGAAACGTGACTAATATACTCTATATGTTTATTCTCTCTGAACAGCTAAGGGAATCCCTTAAAAGAGTAAATCTGATCACATCAGTACCTTGCTAAAGACACTCTAGTAGCTTTTCTTCATTCTTGAAGTAAAATTCTGAGTTATTTTCTTGGAGGGAAAGAGAGAGACACACACATACACATACACACACATACACATACACACACACACACAGATGTATATACACACACAGAGAGACAGAGGGGGGAGAGAGAGAGAGAGAGAGAGAGAGAGAGAGAGAGGACTTGAGATTACTATTTCTTTACTAATAGAAAATCCTACCTGTGTTCTTTCCTCCCCATAATCAGCTGAAAATAGAAATTAGAACATGTGTGATAAGGTGGAGCTCCAAATAATTGACTTGTTACTTTTAAATGTTAAATAACATTGTTTATTTTTAAAGATATGAAAAAGTATATTTTAGGAAATGGCCTATAATGTCTGTGACATAGAAAATAAAGTATGACATGCTTATAGGAAGCACAAACAGTATAGAAATGTTCTAAATAACTTATAGTCTCCTGAATATGTGAACCTACCATGTTAGTTTCTCATGCTTCCTTTCAGAAAAGAAATTAAGTGTACATTGTCCGTATACAAAATATTTCTATTTTTTCATTCATACAAAAAGAGGAGTATACTTTACACATTATTCTGCACTTGATTTTGCAATTCATAACATGGCTTGGCCATCTTTCTATTATCAGCTAATATAGATCTTTCCCCTTGCATCATGGACTACATAGTATTTCGTAGTCTGGAGATGTCCTATTTTATTTAATAAGAACTATAGTGCTGAAAGCATTTGTTGTTTTCATTTTTAGCTCCAATACATACCCTGTACATATATCTTGATGAATTTTTGCAAGTGTGGATGTAGGTAAATTCCTTGCAATTAATTGCTAGGTGAAAGGCTAAGCACACTTTAAATGTTGGAAGATATCATAAATTGCCTCTAAAATGTTGCGTAAATTTACATATCTACCAACAGTGTCAGCATTAGTCATTGTTAAACTTTACAAACTTTTGCCAACCTGTGAGCGTAACTAACAACTTATTTTGGTTTATATTTCTTTAATTATGAATTATAAATTTTTCCCCAGCCTGTTGGCCATTATTTTTATTTTACTATAAATTATCTGTTCATATTTTTTGGTTGATTCTTTATTAGTTTACTTGTCTTACCCTTGATTCTTACAACTTCTAAGTGTGTTAAAAAATTTTTGTTTAATGTATACTATAAATATGTTTCCAAGTCTTAACTGTAATTTTATGAACAATTTGTTTTTGTTTTTGTTTTTTGAGACAGAGTCTTGTTCTGGTGCATAGGCTGGAGTGCAATGGTGCAATCTCGGCTCACTACAACCTCCGCCTAATTGGTTCAAGCAATTCTCATGCCTCAGCCTCCCGAGTAGGTGAGATAACAGGTGTGCGCCACCATGTCCAGAAAATCTTTGTATTTTTAGTATAGACAAAGTTTCATTATGCTGTCCAGGCTGGTCTCGAACTCCTGGACTCAAGCGATCCACCTGTCTTGGCCTCTCAAAGTGCTGGAATTACAGGCTTGAGCCAACACACCTGACCTTCTATGAACAATTTCTTATGTAGCATGTGACTTCTGAATTGTGTCTTACCTTTCCTGTTCTTAGATTCTTGAATGCATTCAGTTTCTTTCTTTGGGAACACCGATGATTTCATATTTTGAGGGTTTAAATCTTAGATCTCTCTGGAAATGATTTAATTGTTACAAACCAAGCAGGGATCTTAATACATTTTCTTCCTAATTGGTTACCTAATTGCTTCAACGTCATTTATTGAACAATCTATTCCTTTGACTACTTATTTGAAATATTCATGTATCAAATGTATTTGCATCAATTTTTGAATTATTGAATTTCTCTTCCATTCTCTTGAATGATATGCTTCTTCTTTAGTTCCTAAAACTAATTACTATAGCTTCTTACTGTATCTATTTATCAGGGTGAGCTTATCCTTTCTCATTTTCTTTTTCATAATATTCATGGCTTTTGGCACATGTTCCTTTTTTCCAATAGAAGTTATTTGTTGTACAGAGAGGACACTAAAGAAAACTTTGCTTGTTCTAATCTGTGTTTCTTCACACATAAACGTAACAACTACATGGGTTCACTTCAACTGGGTACTAAATCTTCTAGAATATAACTAACTGGCTTATCTATTCAAAATGACAGGTGGTGGAAATCTGGGAAATTCAGTTTCCATATATATGGCCTTAAAAGAGAAATAACAAAATGATGCAGATGAAATTCTAGAGGCATGGATGTTTGCATGTAGGTTGTCAAAAATCTTATTCTTGTTTCTACAAGGATAAAACCAGTCAATATATGGTAAAGATAAAGGATCCCATAAAAATATTTAAGATTGATCTCTGATTTTTTGGCTAGGATTTTTTGTATCTTCTTCCTCACCTCTCAAAGTTCATTTGAGATAATCAAGTATCATTTTTAAATTTTGCGTGTTTTTCATTTGATATTTTCCCAACCTCTTTTGGACTCTTCTACTGTGTTGGCACTAAATTTAGAACAGTTTCCTTGGGAATCTGATGCCCTTTCATTTCACTTCTTAAATATTGACAATCACCAGTGAAATCCTAAAATCTTATCTTTCCGCATAGATTTTCTGCTAGGTTTGATTTGTTTCTTATTTGCATTTTCCATTTTAGAGAAAGTGACAGCAAGCATGTTGCCATAAATGCTTAAGTTCCACAACCCTGTTTTATAAACTTGATAGTTTAGCAGGTGGCTGTGCAGCCCAGAGAGATTTCAGAATCAATATTTTTAGACCTCTCATTAGAATTCCTAATCTTGGTAATCTTCTAAGGTATATATGATCAATCTTGTTTAACAAGAGAGTAAACAATCTAAAGAAGCTGAGGGGAGAGAAAACAAAAGGTATATTTATTGTGCACCTATTATATGCTAAGAATTTTTGAGTACTTTACTCCATGAGGGCGGTGACCATGGTCACTGGTTATGGTTTGTTTTAGTCATCAGTCTATCCTCAGTATCTGGCATGTTGCCTGGGAGATAAGGCTTGCTGAATATTATTTGCTGAAAGCTTATGTGAGCATCCGTGCTTCCAGGCTGGGTAGCAATGGCTGGTGAATTAGTGGGACAGTTCTCCCTGTCTTGGCATGTGTATATGTGAAACAGTCATGTCTGTATTCCTGTGAAAGAAAAGCCTTAATAAATCTGAATTACTTTAAGCTCTTCTAGGAGATCCATCTATTTTCAGTGACTTTGGGAAATCCTTGAGGAAGTTTTATTTTCCAACCATTAAGTTTTTACCTTTGCAGTTTTTAGTTCCTCTATGTTAAGGATGAAGAAGAGGCATCAGGGGCAGCCCATGGAGAAATATTTCTCATTCTAGAAGGGAGTACCTGGAATGTATTTTCCCCTTGTGAAGTGTTGTTACTCTAACTTCTTTAACACTGTAAAGCATTATTCTTTCCTGCATTGTTTGGGTTCAGCTATAGACCCACTCCCACAGATAACATAGTTCCATTGGGGGAAAATGTGTTTCATGTCTTCAAATTTCAGTTTATATTTTTGTGGCCAACTTAGGCTTGATCTTCAGTTGGCATTTAATGATGTGTTATCCACAACAATTCTTTCCATTAACAGAATTAATAAAGGGTTGATTACACCTCCTCCACAAAGCCACTCAGTTTTTCAGTTTTTCCACCTTCATTGCTGCATATTCCTGTGACACAGCTCATGATTAATCACTCACTTTCAGAATATTTTAACAACAGTGCTACTGTCTTTCTCAACCCTAGAAAACCTGGGAAAAGTTATTATCATTTACCACACACATGGCAAGGAACATCAGAATAGCCTCAGGGGTTCTTACAAATCGGAGATAATTTTTCACAGAAATGTACTTTAAAATTTGAGAGCAGTTGTGTGCCTTTCCTTCTAAACTGCGGAACTATTTAATGTCTTTTTAATGTGAGAAGCAATTTGCATTGTCCTGAAGTGTTATAGCCTTTAAACCAGTCATGAGATTGCGCTAGGCTCCATTTGCTCCGAGATCTCATGTGCCATAGTAACAGTGAAGAAAAAACCATATTCATTTCTCAAACAATGTTGACTGTTTCTGTCGTAATTAATACAAAGGTTTGGATTTTAATTTGTCGTTGGTTTCTGTGAAGCACAAATTATATTATTGGTTTTAAATGATGAGGTATGCTATGATTTTAGATATGTGAAGAAACAAGACTGTGGTGTGCAAATTAAATTTTAAATTGCTTGATTAATTTATTTTAGTGGCATGTAGCAGCAACTGTTATTTATTATGCTGGAATAAGCCAATTTACTGTAAATCACTTTAACAAATGAAATGCCCGAAGGTATCTTATAAACTGCAGTACTGTTTTTGTTGCAGTGAATATAAATGAATCAAAATGCAAATTTCTAAGGCAGCTTAAAAATGTTTCTAGCAGCATTTGTATATAAATCATTGACCTGACTTTCATAGTTGATTACATTCACTAAGATTTTGTTTGTTTACATTTTTCTTCTCTCAAAGGCTGACAGATATCTGAAGTTGCCAACCATTTCCAATGATAGACTTCCTTTCATTTGGTTGGTAACGAAGGTTTCACCATGCTTCATTCTCACTGGCTGGAAGATAACTTTAGTTAGAGGGTGGTGAAACTTTCAGGAAAATCTGAGTTGACATATGCAGCCAATGCAACATGAATTTTTATACCAGATGTGAAAACTTGTCTTATATTCCTTTAAGTGAGAAAAGGAAGACATAGACAAACATGTAAAGAGGATTATTGTATATACAGAGCTATATCACATGGGATGTACCTATATATCTCAATATTTAGAGATAAAAATATGTATAGTTATAGATGCAAACATGCTCATTGTTAACATGAGTTTTGTGGGGAGTAGGGTGGGTGCAAAGAGAGCCCAGAGAAGAATGAAAAAACAGAAAATACTGCCCTAAAAAGCAGATTTTATGTTTGTAAAAATAGGCATGTTTCATTTACCAGTTGGATTATTTTTAGAGGAGATAGAAATAAGGTACAGTGGAAGCTCATCTCCGTTTATAGAACAGTAAGTAAATTAGATTTCTTTATATTTACCACATCTTAAACACTAAATATTAAATAAGGCAACCTGCAAATTTGATTACATCATTTGAAAAAGAAATAATTTTTTGTAACGTGAATGAATAATCAACCACCTTAATTATTGTGTACGAAGTGGCAAGCAGAAACCACACAATAGATAGGAGTGATTATTCATTATAGGGCTTTATCGTTCCTTTAGTCAACAAGCAATGGTTTAACACCTGTTATGGGCAAGGGCCTGCCTTAGGTGCTGGGCAGGCTATGTAGAAATACCACAGCGCAAACTTCAAGGAATTTATAGTATAGCTGAGGACACCAACAATCAACTAATGTGTAGCATGTTTGCCAAGTGAAAAAGGGAAGAAGGAAAAGCATTCTAGGCAGACAGAATAGCATGTGCAAAGCCTTAAAAGTGAGAAAGAGAATGGCATGGTTATGGACCTGTAGAACGGACTATGATTGGGCAGTATTGGGGAGGAAAGCTAGCTGGACAGAAGAAAGCTTGAGAATATTAGGAGACAAAATTAAGGCAGATTTGGATGAGATTGTATAGAGGCTTGGTGGACATGCTATGAAGCGCTTTGGCTACCTACTGCAAGTAAAGAGGAGCTCTAGAAAGTATTAGCACAAACCTGACATGATTGCATTTACGTTTTTAGAAAGATGACTCTAACAGCAAGATAGAGGTTATATTTGAAGAGAAAATAATGTGAGGCAGTGACATCATTTAGGAAGATTTTGCTGAAGACAAGATAAGAAAATAAAGGTATTTAGAAGAGGAAGGAGGTATTGTGGCAGAGGATATACAGGAAGATTTGAAAGAATATAGTGACGGATTAATTGTTGTAAGAAGTTGGTCAAGAATCTCAGGAGTCAAATATGCCTCCAAAGTTTCTAAGAATAAAGTCAGTGCAATAACTCAATTTCCCCATTAACTCCCTGAGAAAAGAGAAAAGCTTAGATTTAGAACATGCTGATAAATAGGCCAGTTCTAAACATAAAACTAATTTTTATTGAATGTTTATTAGATATTAGGTAAAACATATTACATGCACTCTTTACTAATATACCCTTCGTATATGTATAAGTGCCAATTATGTCCTGAAAATGTTTTAGACATTATTATTTTTTCATCTTACAAATGTAAACAGCAGCTTAAAGTGGATAAGGAACTTGCCCACAGTCAATTGATGGTGTGGTCAGAACTAGAATCTAGACTTGTTCAGCTCTGTAATTGAGGCTCTTCAGTAACTACACTGGGTTATCTTTTTGATATCATGTACGGTGGGTAGGCTCCATGTTTCCCAGAAAAGCTGGAGACATACAGCCTACCTAGTTCTACATTTATTTCAGTGCCTCCTAAGTGCCTCTAAATAACATATTTTTGTGATACTTTTTTATTTTTCCAAGCTATGAATTTCTCTCTATGAAAGACAATTCTTTCCTCTCCCTACCCTGCTACATAAGTAACTGTTTTATATCCCGTTCTGCCAATACAGTGATGATTTAACTTTGGTTTAATATACTCATTCATATATTATGAATGTATTCCCTAATCGCAACTGACCATGTAGAAAAGTCTGATTACTTTTCTTATACTACATAATGTTTACATTTGTCTTCTTTTGTTTACTTGCTTAATTTTCTATGTATTTAAAATTAATCCAACTTCAGACTATTCACCAACTGTCTAGAATGCTTCTGAATGCATTAACTTATATTTAGGTCTGCTGAAGATGTTTCTCCTACAGCCTTTTTACTTGTTTCTAAGGAACTAGATTGGTTCCTTTTCTGCCAAGTATACCTTTGACAACCTAGGACTTCTTTCATGATCATCATGAGATGTCCTTTGCCTCTTCTCTGTGTTGTATAGCCTGCTTCTAATTTTTCTTGTCTTTTCTATTTAATTCTCATAGAAGACAAATTTTGTAATAATTTTGCATGTTTAAAAATATTTATTTTTTTCCTTCACTTTTAAATAGTAATGTGGCTTGGTAATGAATTCTAGGTTGAAAATGCTTTTTGTTTAGAATTTTGAAAGGATTCTATTGCTGTTATCTACCTTGAAGTGTTGAGATTTAGTCACTTGGAATCCCATTTTTTCTTTTTGGCAGCTTGAGGGATCGTCTCTTTGTCTTCAGTATTCTGAAATTGCATGATAGGATTTTGGGTATGTGGGGGTGAGTGCGTGGTGGTGATGGGGTTCTTCTCTCTACATATTCTCTCTCTCATTCCTTCCTCACTCCCTCTCCCTTCCCCCTGCATCTTTTAGTTTAGAAGCTTTTCTTAGATATATGTAATCTGTGACGTTCTGTTCAATTTTATGAAGTGGAATTAAAAAGCTAATTAAAAATATAAGAACATAAATGCAGCTTGTCAAGTGAGAGCTCCCTTGCAGGTTGCTCTAACTAGGCCTTTTGAATGAGGAAACTCTGATGTTTATATCCTCTAGGGATGGGGAGATTCTGCAAGGAAAAATTTTCATTCTCCTTCCTGGAGAGTGAAGTCTAGCTGATAGCCTCTGTGAGCCCAGTGGGATAGATATCTTTATTTTTAGTAAGGTATCTTTTGAGGTTAACTGTTCTCAGTGACTTCAGTCAAGAAGGGAGCTACCTTTATTTTATCTTTCTTAAAGTTTAAAAAAGAAAAGAAAGGAAAAAGAAAACAAAAATAGTATTTTGCTGGTGCAGAGCATTGCTAGTTTCTTGGCTATAGAGAGTAGGTTGGGATCTAGGACTTACTATAATTCCCTTTTTAAAGCCTTTACCCCTTTACACTCATTTTCATGATAACAGATAGTACTAATTTCTGAGTCTTTTGGTGTTCCAGAGTGTATGGCTACCAGCTAATGATTCAGTTTTCGTATATCTGCAATAGTACTTACCTATTTTTCTTCTGTTTTATGTCTCCCCCAAATTTATGTTTGTTTCCTTATGTTTTTTAGTTTTTTTGTGGGTTTGATCCTTTAAAAACATATCTATACTATTTGAGTAGATTTTTGATAGATAGTGAAAGTAAGTAATATTCATTTTTCCATCTTTACCTATAAATCCAAAAAATACCAAGAAACTCTTTTGTGATGCTGTTATGCTTTTGGTTCTATTTATTTAGCTACTTTCTCTTGTGATCCTTATGGAGATGAAGAATCATTATCTAGAATACAGTCATCTAGGGGAGATCACCTGAGGTCAAGGGTTTGAGACCAGCCTGGCCAAAATGGTAAACCCTGTTTCTACCAAAAATACAGACAACTAGCCAGGTGTGGTAGTGGGTACCTGTAATCCCAGCTACTCAGGAGACTGAGGCAGGAGAATTGCTTGAACCCAGGAGGTGGAGGTTGCAGTGAGCCGAGATCGAGCCATTGCACTTTTTCATGGTGGGTGACAAGAGTGAGACTAAATCTCAAAAAAAAAAAAAAAAAAAAAAAATAGAATACACTTGTCTAATGGACTAGAGCAGCCAAGTTTTCTTTTTGTCTCTGCCATCAGTTGACTTTGTGACTGGAGTGAAATCCCTTAAACTGTTTTCCTTAGTTTTTGAGTCTATAAAATAGAAATAATACATTATGCTCACAGATTATTGTGAAGATAAAATCAGATAATGTGGCAGCGTTTTGTAAAAGGGCTTTAATGTGCTCCATAAATGCAAACTAATTCAAACATGAAGACACCTTAGTGCTCTTTATAGTATAAGCAGTGCCAATTCATAAACCTTTTTCCCCACAGATTCTTTTTTTTCAGTGTCTGATTATTTTTGTTGCTCTTCCCTGAAACATCTCTTTCTTTTCCAAGAGCAGCCTACTGCTCTGCCCTGAGCCAAGAGGAATGAAGTGATTATGCTCAGCTCTTTCATGTCAAACTTCTGCCAACACCTCTCATGGCATTCTACAACATAAACAATGAGGGAATAAATTCATCTTTAGTTCATTATGTCTTCTCTGTTTTCTCTGCCTTTGAGTATTCCATCTGGTTATCCTAGTTGAGGGATTTTTCCTTGTGCCATCACCAAAGTTGCAAACCAAATGATAGTGTGACAGTGCCTGTCAGCAGCTTGTCCCAAATGCCAAACAGTGGAATATACTTGCTTTACTAGCTGAAGAAAAAATCCTGACAAAAAAGGCCTGGATTCAGTGACCTATGCCAAAAATAGTTATGAGCTTAAAAAAAAAAAAGTCACTTGTGATTCCCAGCGGGCAGCAAAGAATTCCAAAATAGCTGTTCTTCTCCTAAACTTTCTCTGAAAGATTGTCTCATGATTGTACAGCATCAGTTCCTGAAATGTATGTGCCAGAGTCATGAATCTTGTGCACCTTTGCTAAGATGTTTCTCTTGAGGCATTTGATAGTTGGAGGCTATAGTTTTTGCAATATATGAAGAAAATGAGATGGATTTTGACTTCTGGATTTGTCAGAATAATTGAGACTATTCTAGCCCTCCAACTTTAAACAACTAGATGGATAAAATATATGGAATGATACATTTTTAAACTTTGGGTAATAGATATTCCAGAACTCTGATCCCTTAGAAGGGAAACAAATAGGGTGAGTCCTAAAATCACTTTGGATTTCTGCCAGAGAAACATCATTTTCTGCCAGGATGAACAAATGATTCCACTGATTTGAGGAGACAGAGATCACAGTGTGAAGAGATGAGGCAGCTAGAGTTTGCAGGGCAGACTACAGGAGAGAAAAGAATTAGTCAGAGAAAGAACTCCAGAAATCTGCATATGAGTTACCTTGAGTCTGATGCTGAGTACAAATCTACAGATTGATACAGTGGAAATCAAGGAGGCTGGGGCAAGATAATTGGGTAATATGCTGAGAAAGTTCTCATTACTTACACAAGGCTGAAAGATGTTGAAATCTTGACCTGCCAGAGCAGAGATTCCTCATTTAACATTGAGGACATTGCTGTAGACCTTCCAGAAAGTTCATACTTTAGAAGTATGGCTAAACTAGTTCTAATGTAAAGGCAACTCAAGACCTTCCACCACAAACTATAAAAGAAGCTTTGAAAAGATCAACATTATTGGCAAGTAAATTAAGTCCTTGTCAGAACCATGTCCAATGCCATTTAAAGGCTGAAACAAAATCCAGCATCATTCCAAAATGTAAAATTAGCAATGGTCACCATCCAGTAAAATATATTAAAACAGTAAAAACCACTAAAACATCTATTATTAATAATGTTCAAAGATATAATGAAAAACCTGACCTGAAAATAATGATAAGAGAATTATAAACTTAAAAAAAACTCACAGCAGAAAAATGCAATATCTGCAATATTGATTAGATGAAAAATTGGGGAAAATAAAGACTATTTTAATAGATAAACAGAAAATTGGTCACCAGGCACTATAAAATATAATACTTAGGGAAAATATTATCAGATGAAAATTTATAGGTATATAAAACAAACGAAAAGTGCTAGAAGTGGCAAATAAGAGGGTAGAGATCAAATATTTTTTCTAATTTAAATTTTGTTAAAAGATTACTGTTAAAGACAAATTATAATAATTTATTGTCAGTTTTATGATACAAATAAAACTAAAATGTGTAAAAGCAAGGATAGTAGGCTGATATGGAAGTATACTGTTGTAAGATTTCTTATAAATAAAATAGTATAATATTATTTGAAGGTAGACTGTGATAATTTCAAGATGTATATTATAAACTCTAGCACAACTTCTAAAACAATACAAAGAAGAATAGCCAGTAAATGCAATAGGGGACATAAAATGAAAACTGAAATATAATCTATAAATTCAGAATGATAAGAAAAAGCCGGGGACACAGAAAACAAATTACAAGGGAAATTAGGAAATAATATGAATGGTATGAAAATGAAGACATAACATATTAAAATTTGCAAAATGCAGCTAAAGTTGTTTAGAGGGAAATTTTTAGCTTTGGTTGCTTATAATAGAAAAGAAAGAAGGTTTTAATTGATAATCTAAACTTTTACCTTAAGAAGTTAGAAAAAGAGTGAATTAGACCCAAAGTAAGTAAAGGGAAGAAAATTGTTAAAACGATAATAGAAAATAGTAAAATATAAAATGAAAAAATAGAGAAAAATCAATGATACCAAAAGCTAGTTTCTTTTAGAAACTAGCTTGATTTTTCTAATCAGCAAAAAAAGATAGAAGACATTAATTATCAATTACCAGGTAGTAAAATATGAAAAGAACAACAAGGGAATATTAGGAACAACTCTGAGCTTGTAAAATTGACAAATTGATGCATTTTATTTTGTATACATTATGCTTCAGTAAAGATGATTTAAAAAAGAAAATAAACAAGTAATTTTAATTGCTGTGTTTACTGAGATCATATCTAGGTGTTTGTCATAGATCCTCTCATTAATTTCATAAATTATGGTATACCTTAGTGGTTTGGAGTATATATATACCAAGACTAGCTGTCTTTGAATTATGGTTCTGTCACCTAGTAAGTATATGTCCAGGAAAGTTATTTAACCACCAGAATGTAAACTATACATAGGGAGTGAATTTCTTTTTCATTCATTTAGAAGAGTTCCTGGCACATGGTAGGCATCCAGTAAACAATCATTGTTAAACTGCAGTTGACAGATGAGGAAATTGTGGCAAAGAAGAGATTTAGTGACTTTAAAGTTTGCCAGAAAGAAAGAAACTCAGGATTGAACTCAGATCTGTCAGATTCCAGAACTAGTGTTTTTTTTTTCCTCTGTTGATATGGCAGACAAATGAGAAATCTTAAAAGGTTGCCCAATAGGTAACTATGCATTTTCTATGTAATTTACTTATGAGAAATGAAAATTATGTATATTTCTTTTTATTATCAAATTAATTTTTAGAACACATACTTCTCTTACTTTAAATAGAACTGTTATTGTAGAAGGAAAAGAAAGCAGGTATTATTTTTTTCTCAATGCTTCTATTAGATGCTGCTGCTGAAATTGCGCAGTGAGAGTTCAGAATGTAAGCACTGAGTGCACCAGAGTTTTTCTAAGGCAAATAAACCAAACCCAAGCTAGGAGTTTTGATTTCTTGAAAAGCATGCTGTTTTGGCCCATATTACAATAATCTACTATAGGCCGTCAGAGTAGTATGTGATTAAATCCTATTCAAATCCTTTTAAAATGTGAAACACATGCTCAGTAGCTGGCTAGGCATTTGAATAAGGGATGAAATTGAAGAAATAAGATTAACCTCTATATGTCAGACATTTTGCTGTTATTTCTAATATTAGTCTTTACAAGTGTGAGGACTTTACACTTCACAACCACAAATCTCATTTTAACCAAAATGCATAGAGTGTAATTGTATAGAGTTATAAGCCTAGTAAATAATGCATTTGTGATTTTATTTTAAGACTATAAACCATAATAATGATGTTCCTGGTATGTTTTGGTAATTTTTTTTTCTTTCTAATAAGATAACTCAATTGCAGCCTGACTCACCAGTAATAAATGGAAACCCATGAATATCCTCAACTATATTTCTTCAGCTCTTAGTTTCTTCACATTACAAATGTTTTCTTAAACGTTATTGTAGAAAATTTCAAATATACAAAAGTGAGAGGCTAGTTCAGCACACTCCTATGCAGCCTTCTCACATTGCAACAAGCAGCAACTTGTGGTCAGCATTGTTTTACCACAGCTACTGTACTTGTGCCTACTCTCTCACACCTCCAGTAATCATTTCATTTTTAAAACTTTTAGTATGGGTTTCTAAAACATAGAGAAACAGTTTAAATAAGTCAAAATTATAATATCATCAAACCTAGATAACAATAAATAAATTGATACATACTTAAATGTGTAGAATATACCTCATAACATATATGAAAATGTGCTAAAATGGATGATATAAATATTAAAGTTGTAACTATAAATTTTAGAAAAAACTATTAGGAAAAAATATTTATAATCTTGGGCTAGTTAACAATTTTTTAGAGAAGGCACAAAAAACATAAACCATGAATGACAAAGTGACAATATAGTCTTCTTAAAAGTTAAAAACATATTTTTCAAAAGACAGTGTTAACTATAGAAAAAATGCTATAAACAGAAGGCAATATTTTCAAAATTTATATCTGATAAAGGAATTATATCAGAATATAGAAAGAACTTTTACAACTCAATAATAAAACAACTCAATTACAAATGGGTTAAGATTTTGATAGATATTACACAAAAGATACACAAATGGCAAATAAGCTTATGAAAAATAGGCTCAACCATCATTAGTCATCAGGGAAATGCAATAAGATACCATTGCACAACCAATAGACAACTACAGTTAAAGAGACTGCAATAACAAAGATTGGTGAGGGTGAGGGGTAACTGGAACCTTTGAACATTGCTGTAGGGAATGTAAAATAGTATAGCAACTTTAGAAAACAGTTGACCTGTTTCTCATAAGTTTAAACATACTCTAATACACTTCCCAGTAATTCTTCTCCTAGGTATGTACTCATCCCTATAAACTTATTTTCACAGAATCACCTCTGAACACAGTCACATTCTAAGGTACTAGGAGATAGAGCTTCAACATATGCATTTGCAGGGAAGTGGGCATAATTCAGCCCATCCATACAGTTTCATGCTTTTCTAGGGTCTTCTGCCATGCAGTACTGCAGAGCATTCAAAATACTACTTCTTGTATTTTGTAAACTAATTTAATTTTTATTCTTAAGTTTCAGGGTATATATGCAGGATGTGCAGGTTTTTTAGATAGGTAAATGTGTGCCATGGTGGTTTTCTGCACCTATCAACCCATCACCTTGGTGTTAAGCCCAGCATGCATTAGCTATTTTTCCTAATACTCCCGCTGCCCCAACCCTACTCCTTGACAGGCCCTAGTATGCATTGTTCCCCTCGATGTGTTCATGTGTTCTTGTTGTTCAACTCCCTCTTATAAGTGTGAACATGCAGTGTTTGGTTTTCTGTTCCTATGTCAGTTTGCTGAGGATAATGGCTTCCAGCTCCATCCATGTCCCTGCAAACGACATGATCTCATTCTTTTTTATGACTGCCTAGTATTCCATGGTGTATATGTACCACATTTTCTTTGTGCAGCCTTCTGGTCTATCGTCTTTGACAAGTTTTTTTCTTAAAAAAAAGCAAAGAAAGAAAGAAAAGACACACAGACTTGTACCCAAATGTTAATAGAAAGATTATTTATAATGGCCCAGAATTGGAAATAACTCAAATGTTCATCAATTGGTGAAATGATTAAAAAATTGTGATATATCCATAAGGCAAACTATTACTCAACAATAAAAAGGAAATGCAGTACTGATTCACACAGCAGCATGAATAAATATCAAATGCTTAATGAAAAGAAGCCAAGACACAAAAGACTGTACTTTGTATGATCCCATTTATAGGAAATTATAGAAAAGGAATATTATAGTGATAGCAGATCAGTGGTTACCAAGGACTGGGACTTAGGAAGGGGATTGATGGCAGAGAGGTATAAGGGAACTTTTTGGGGTGATAGAAATGTTCATGATTATGATGGCTTTACATGCCTAAGTTTTTCAAAACTTATCAAATTGTACACTTATACCAGGAATACAGCAATCAATAAAATAGTTTAAGGGCTTTGTCTTCATCCAGTTTATATTCTCTTCTCTGCACTTGACCACATATGGTGTCAAACTAGTGTAGAAATCTACTAGTGATTTATGGTAATCATTGGCCAAAACCTACTTGTAAGGAGTCTTCTTCTATGCTGCAAGACCCATGAACACAGCTGCTGCTCCAAATCCCATGCAAATGTCTCTGGTTGCTGCCATAGTGTTAGTGTGCTAGGGCTCCCATAACAAAATACCGTAGACTGGGTGCCTTAACCCATAGATACTTATTTTCTCATGGTTCTGGAAGCTAGCAGTCCAAGGTCAAGGTGTGGGTACGGTTGGTTTCTTCTGAGGCTTTTCCCCTTAGCTTGCAGGTAGATGCCTTCTTGCTGTCCTCTCATGGTCTTTTTTTCTGGTTATATAACTATGGGACATCTCTGTGTGTTCAATATTTCTTCTCTTGTAAAGACACCAGCCATATTGAAGTAGGGCTCACTCACATAAATTCATTTTAACTTAATCACGCCGTTAAAGGTTCTGTCTCCAATTATAGTTGCATTCTAAGGTACTGGACGATGGGCCTTCAACATATGAATTTACAGGGTGTGAGGGTAGCATAATTCAGCCCATACATATAGTTTCATGCTTTTTCAGGACCCTCTGCCATTAAGTCACTGAGTATCAAAAGTACTACCTCATAGGTCCGTGAGAAATAAATCACAGAAGTGATTTTGGAAAAATTTCATACGTCTTACATTATTTTGAATATTGCAAGGAAAATGAATAAGAATGACAAAGAAGCACTAGTCTCTGTTCTCAAAACTCAAATTGAAGAGTCCCCTTTTACAGGTTTCATGGTCTCTGTACTGTGGGAAAATACATAGTATTTTCCTTTCTGCTTCTTCAAGCAGAACTTAGGCACAGCAGGGAATCTCTGAGAGTTTATCTTGATTTTCACCTGTTATTCCTTCTCCTTTAAGTAACATTCAGTAACTCAAAAGCATGAGTACTGGGTAGCACTAAAAGAAATCTGGGATCCCTACATCTGGGGTGTCTAGCCCAACACCAAATTGGTTTTGAGTTTCTTGAGGGCAGTTATCAGGCCTGTTATATTTCTTGGTACCTTTCATAGTACCTATTGCAGGTGAACCCCCAAATTGTGGTTCACCCCTGGAGGCCACATGGGTTCTTGGCTTCATGCAGGAAAGAATTCAAGAGCGAGCTGACAGAGTAAAGTGAAGACAAGTTTATTGCAAAGCAGAGGAATGAAAGGATGACTGCTCCACAGGAAGAGCAGGGGTACCCCATAGGTAGAATAGCACTAGGTAGAGGGCTTCTAGCTGGCTATTTTACAGCCATTTTTTGATTATATTATAAACAAAGGGTGGATTATTCACAAGTTTTCTGGGAATCGGGCAGCAAGCTCCCAGAGCCAGGGATTTCTCCCCAGTCTTGACCATTCAGTGTAACTTCTGGACATTGTCATGGCATTTGCAAACTATCATGGTGCTTGTGGGAGTGTTTTTATTAGCACATGTTGTAATTAGCATAGCAGAGGTCACTTTAGTTGCCATTTTGGTTTTAGCTGACTTAGGCTGGTTTGTTTACTTATCCTCTCTTATCAATGGGTCTCCTGGCTTGTTGTTTATGGTCTTCTATTTTAGCAACAGGGTCATGTGACCCATTGTCTTGGAAACTAGTTCTGTTGAATTCCTATTTCAGTACTGAGCTTAGTACTATGTCCACAGTAGCAACTAAACTGTCTGCTTACTAAATATTTTCCAGAGGAAGTTAGAAGACTTTCAAAGGTGTGAACTATATTTCCCAGAATTCCCCTTGCCATCTGATCCTCAGTGGGCATCTGTGGAGGTGGAAAAGAGAAGCTCCAGGAGAAGCTGCAGGCAGGTGTGTGAGCAGACTGGAGATCCGAGCTGCTTCTAGGTGTTCTTGAGAATTGTCACATTGATACTGCAGACAGAGCTGGTTGGTGGAGCTGTCCATGAAATTCTTGAGATTCATGACAGCTTTAAGTGAATGCTTGTGATTGCCATTTGGGTGAAGAATGAAGAGTTTGAGTGAGAGGCTTTTCAGAGGTTTGACAGATTGGCAGCAGTGTTTGCCTCATCTCTGGAGAACCATCTATGTTGGTGTTGGCATAGTTGGTAGTGGCTTTCCTGACTTTGGCATCCCAACTTTTCCAATCTTGGAAAAGCTTGAATTCTCATACTAAAAACCTTCCTATCTTGAATACAGGAGTGTCTCTGGTTTCCCCCCATGAAGCCTGGTTAATACCTAAGGTCCCACAACTGAGCACAGTCAGAAACTACTCCAGAATTGCAGTCAGAGAAGGTTAGAGTTAGAAAAAAACCTCAGAGATCTCTATCTAAATTTCCTATTTTGCAAATGAGGAAATGGGCTCCATGTAATACAGTGACTTAGATGAGAAAGGTAGAATTGCATTTAGAATCTGATTTCAATCCAATGCTTTTATTATTTTTATCATACTACATTTACATTTAAAAATACACAGAAATATGAGTTTCAAATCACTGAAATGTTTAAAATATATAAATGTTTAAAAAATAAAGAGGGACTATTTTGTTTAGGTAATCACTTGTATATTTACTTTGTGAATGTGAACTATTCATGTATGTGTTCTCTCTTGCTCTCTTCCGGTGAGAGCACCAGAAAGTATTTAATGGATTCCAAAGTTGAAATGTACCTGCGGAGAGAAGATTGTTCCGGGTTCTAGGGACAATCTAAAGAAAAATCAGCTATAGGAAAGGAGTGGGTTAGTATGGAAATGAAAGAACCGTATTAAATACATTTTAGAATCCAGGATAAATAGGAACAATAATGAAAAAAATATGGAATGAAGTTAAATAAACTCAGATATGTTATGATGATAGAAGACATTAACAAGATATTCTATGATACCAAGATATTCTATGTTGGAAGACTGCATAAATAAATAAATGATAGTCTGTCATAACAACTGAATTTTGGGTGCCTATTAAAATGATTTTAACAATGAGTTTTTAATAAAATGAGAGAACATTTTTGACATCATGATGACTGGAACACAAGAAAGATTCAGAATTATAAATGAGCTCTCATCTCAGCTATATTTTAAAACTATACAGAAAAAAATAGGACAAAGGAGATTTGCCAAAATTATGCTGGTATTCACTTGGAGTGGTGGGACTGTGACAAAACTCTCTCTCTCTCTCGGTTTTTTTTTTTTTTTTTTTTTTTGCTTTCATTTTCTGTTGTTTAAGCCTTCCAGATTTTCTCCAGTGAGTGTATTACATTTATTATCAGGATTGAAACCGAAGAGGAAAAACTTGTAGTTTCAAGAAGTAAAAAAATAGGATAGTTAATCAAGAACAAGGTGAAGTTTTTCCCCAAGAAAATCTTAGCGACATATTTTCATTTCATGAACTGCTCACTGTTTCCAACAGAATATTTACAATAAAACCTGAATGCCTGACTGACTGAGTGACTGGCAGATTTTAAAAGGTTCTGTCATGTAGTCAGAGAAGTGCGTGAATTCTTTCTTCCTGTGTGACATGTAGCAAATGAGGATGGAGGGCTATTTTCTTATAATTTTAGAATAGGTGTAGCTTGTAAGTGTAAGTGTTGTTTTTTTCTTTAAATTAGATTTGACATTTTAACACGTACTATGGGAAGTCTTTCAGGTCCTTAGCATGTTCATGAAAAAGCATGCTAGGTAAAACAATCCCTTTCTCAGAAAAAGAAAACATGCTGCTTATTTTCGCAAGCTCCCTTTTAACTTCACAAATATTAATGACCATTATTAAGGTATCTCTTTACAGAAATGCTCAAACATCTTTTTGTAGATTAATAAGCCTCTAGGGTTGGTATTTGATTTTGATTCATTTTGTAGAAATGCTCAAAAGGATGAAGCCAGTGATTCTCATTTCTCATATTATATAGCTTGTTGACATTTGAATTTTCAAAATATCAAAGATTTCTCCAATGTGACTCATGTGAATCATGTGCCTTTTGTTTTTCTTTGAATGACGGGCTGCTGATTCAGAACTATATTATAAAATTAGAAATGCCAATATCCCATTCAGCCTACTTTAAAAAATCTGTTCTTTCAACTTTTGGCTTATTAATCTGCAAACTCATTTGATAATTAAATTTGGTACAGCACTTTTTTTTTGTATTTTAGTTTTATTCTTACGAACAAAATAGCCCGAAGCACACTAATGAAATGTGTATGGGAAAATGCCAGCAGTCTGGGATTTTTGCTAGGCAGGTCATAGTAATGTCTCCATCATTAACTTTGTAGGTAGCATGAGCTATAACCCTTGGCTTTAGTGGTTGTAATATGAGAGTTTTCTTCTCTTGGTTTTAGTGGCTGTAATATGAGAGTTGTTTCCCTATATATTAGACAGGATAGGTTAAATTATGCTACAGTAATAAAGAGCCTCCATAATTTCAAATTTTGAAACAATAAACATTTATATCTTGCTTATACTATATAATCTTCATGGGTCAACTGGGGTCTCTGTTCCCAGGTCATTATCATCCTTACTCTGGGACTCAGGCTGACAGAGCAGCCACTTCCTGAAACATTGATGGTTTCCGTAGCAAAGGTAATTGAGAAGATGCCAAAGCATGCATTGACTCTTCAAGCTTCTGCCCAAAAGTGACACATGCTACTTCCTTACATATTCTATTCATCAAAGCCAGTCTTATAGCCAAGCTTAACTTCAAGAAAGGGAAACTCAATTTTGGTAAAACTTAATATAATCTATAGATAATCTATAAAGGTCGTTTAATGTCTAGGAGTCTACATTTCCCAAGTGCACTGAGAGTGGTTATGATAAACATTGCCTTAAGAACAAATATGTACCTTGTAGCAAAAGTACCTTGTACCTGATGGTATTTTGGAGGAAATTTTTATGGAGAGCATTACAGATTCACATGCAGGTGTAAGGAATAATGCAGAGATATCTTTTGTATACTTTACCTTGTTTCCCTAATGATAATATTTTGCAAAACTGTAGTGTAATATCACAACCAGGATATGGACACTGATGCAATCTACCTTTCTTATTAAAACTTCCCCAGTTTCACTTCCATTCATTTATATTTGTGTATGTGTGTTTAGTTCTTTGCAATTTTTATCAAATGTGTAGGTTTCTTGTGTTTTCCACCACTGTGAAGGTACTGATCAGTGCTAACACTACAAGCATCCTTCTCTCCTACCACTATTGTGCTATCCATTTCAAAAATTTTATCATTTGAAAAATGCTATTTAAATGTAATCATACAATGTACAATTTCAGGGGACTGGCATTTTTCATTCAGCTTAATTCCCTGGAGATTTATCTAAGTTGTTGAATATATCAATAATCTGTTATTTTTATTGCTATGTGTTATTCATGGCATGTGTATCCTCAGTTTGTTTAACAATTGCCTGTTGAAAGACATCTGGGCTGTTTACAGTGTTTGGCTAATATGAATAATGCTACTCTGAATATTTGTGCGCAAGTTTTTGTGTAAAAAATAAGTTTTCATTTCTCTGAGATAAATGCCCATGAATATAATTACTGGATAATATGATAAATTACATGTTTAGTTTTCTAAGAAATTGCCAATTGTTTTTCAGTGTGGCTTTACCACTTAACATTCCCACCACGAATGTATGAATGATCCACCAAATGCTCATAAGCATTTGGCGTTTTCATTATTTTTTATTTTAGCTATTCTTATAGTTGTGTAGTGGTATCGCATCATAGTTTTAATTTGCCTTTCCTTGATACTTAATGATATTAAAAATCTTTGCAAGTGCTTATTTGCCATATGTATCTTTATGTAAAGTGCCTGTTCATATCTTTTGCCCATTCTTTATTAAGTTGATTTTATTCTTATCATTGAATTTTGAGTATTCTTTCTGTATTTTAGAAACAAGTTCCTTGTCAGAGTGATGATTTGCAAATATTTTCTTCTGATCTGCAGCTTGTCTTTTTATTCTCTCAACAGTGTCTTTTGCAGAGCAAACATTTTTAATTTGAATGACATGTGAGTTATCTATTTTTTCTTTTATGGCTTTTGCTCTTGGTGTCATTTAAAAAATATTTGTCTGCCTCTAGATTCCAGAGATTGTCTCCCGGATTTTGAGGAATCCAGATACAGGTGTGATTGTTCAGATGCAACTCTAGGCAATTACAAAGCTTAACCTGGCAGACTTCATGGGGAGAAGCTGATCTCCCCACACCAGATTTTGTATATAGCCAGTGCATTGCAATTTCCTGGAGCAAGTTGAAATCAAGGCCCTTCTGGGCCCAACCATGTTTACATGCCTATCTGCATTTCTAGTCCAGGCACCTTCAGTGGGAGCTCTCCTCATTGGGGACCTAGGCGGAGGCACTTCCCAGGCATCTCTGCTGAGACTTCTGTATTGGGAGCCTTGACTGAAATTCTTCTCTCCACTTAGCTTCAGTATCTTTCTACTCTCAGCCTTTCCCCTTTCTAGCTTCTCAGCCCATGAATCCATAGAGAGGAAAGAATCTTTTGTTTAAGATTTTTCAGCAGTGAGACAAATTCCCTTTGTAAGTATTATATCCTCCTGACCCTCAGGTAGTGAAATAATATAGGGAAAAAAACAAATGGAACACTAGAGAGCTAGTGCCAATTGCTTGCACTGTCACTTTAAGTAAACAGAGGTTGGATTGTTAGTTTCAGTTTGGCTAGCTGTCCTAATTGAGCACCTTCACAACTGATTGCTTGAATTATTTTTTAAGTTTCATGCTATTGCTATTTATATTTAATTCCATGATTCATTTAGAGTTAATTATCATATAAATGTCAGGTTTAGGTGGAGATTCGTTTTACTTTTGTCTGTGATTGTTTAATCGCCCCAGTACCATTGGTTGAAAAGACTCTTCCTTCATGAACTTACTTTTGCATTTTTGTGGAAAAATGGTTGAACATATTTGTGTGGGTCTATTTCCCTGTTTTCTATCTTGTTCCATTGGTATATTTGTATATCTCTCTACCAATATCACATTTTCTTGATTACTGTAGCTACTTAGTAAGCTTTAGTATCCGGTAGAGTAATTCTTTTCACTTTATTCTTCTTTTTCAAGATTATTTAAACGAGTTGAGAGACTTTACCTTTTCTAAAATTTTAGAATAAGCTTGGCTCTGTCTGCAAAAAATCTTGCTGAGAGTTTTGTAGAAATTGCACTAAATGTATAGGTCACTGTGGTGGAAAACTGATTGCTTTACTATGTTGAGTCTTCCAATCCATAAATTCGGTATGTCTCTCCTTATTTAGGTCTTCTCTGATTTCTTTCATAAGCATGCTGTAATTTTCTGCCCACAGTCCTGTGCTTCTTTTTTATTTAGGTTTTTGAGACAGAGTCCCCAGGCTGGAGTGCAGAGGCACAATCTCGGCTCACTGCAACCTCTGCCTCCCAGGTTAAAGTGATTCTCATGCTTTAGCCTCCCAAGTAGCTGGAATCACAGGTGCATGCTGCCACACCCAGCTAGTTTTTGTAATTTTAGTAGAGACGCAGTTTCACCATGTTGGCCAGGCTGGTCTTGAACTTTTGACCTCAAGTGATCTGCCCGCCTCAGCCTCCCAAAGTGCTGGGATTACAGGCCTGAGCTACCATACCCGGCCTGTCCTGTGCATGTTAACTGTTTACTAAATATATCATTTTTTGAAGCAATTGAAAATTGTATTGCTTTTAAATTGTGTATTTTATATATTCGCTGTTAGTGTTTAGAAGTGCAATTAATTTTTGTGTATTGACCTCACATCATCCGTCATCGATTGTTCTAAAAGGTTTTTTGTTGTTGTTGATTTCTTCAGATTTTCTTTTTTTTCTCCTCAAGCAGAAATTTATTATTTTGGGTCTGGTATCCTTCGCAGCTTTTTCTATAACAACAATGGCATATTGAATGGTGTAATACTTCCAGACACTCATGATGTTCTCTCTATCAGGCTTGTCTTCCATAGCATTGGCAATCCTTTCTGTAGAGTACTATGTGTAATAAGCCTTAAAGGGTTTTATGACCCTCTGATATAGAGGCTGATTTCAAGATATCGTGTCTAGGGGAAAGTAGATGCCTTCAATGTTGAACTCAGAGTTTTAAAAATTATTATTATACTTTAAATTCTAGGGTACATGTGCAGAACTTGCAGGATTGTTGCATAGGTACACACATGCCATGGTGGTTTGCTACTTCCAATCACCCACATCAGGCATTTCTCCCAATGTTATCCCTCCTCAACCTCCCTATCCCCCCGCTATCCTCCCCCAAGCCCCCTAACCCCCAACAGACCCCAGTTGTGTTGTTTCTCTCCCTGTGTCCATGTGTTCTCATTATTCAACACCCACTTATAAGCCAGAACAAGAGGTGCTTGGTTTTCTGATCTTATGTCAGTTTGTTGAGACTGATGGTTTCCAGCTTCATCCATGTCCCTGCAAAAGACATGATCTCATCCTTTTTATGGCTGCATAGTATTCCATGGTATATATGTGCCACATTTTCTTTAT
>CAUYLG010051550.1:0-14581 GCA_963573385.1 Cacajao melanocephalus | reverse complement strand
ACCCATTTTTAGATTGCATTCTAGCCTGGGCAATAGAACAAGAATCCCGTTCTCTCTCCCTCTTTCTCTTCCTCTTTCTTTCTCTCTTACATTCTTTTTTTTTCTTTCTTTCACTCTTTCTTCTTTTCTTTTTCTTTCTTTAAAAAAAAAAAAGAAAGAAACAGGCCCTGTCTGCAGACAGCTTACATTTGAGGAAGGAGTCAGGCAGTTAAGTACATGGAGGTAAGTGCTATTGGAGAGGAAAGCTCAGGTAGCTTTGGGGGAAAGGAAAACAGATTTAACCAGCATATGTGGTATACAAGACACTTCACCATTACTGCCCCGTTTTCTTGATACGAAAACTCAGCTACAGTGAGGTAACATGAATTGTCCAAGGTCATATGACTTCAGGTTAGAAAGTTAGGACTGGCTGGGTCTAGTTCTAAAGCCCTCATATAGCAGATACCACTTTGCCTGCTTATGGATTAAGGGTGTTGTGTTTAACTGTGTACAAACATCTATTTAGTTCCTTTCTGGTAGTCCTAGATGCAAGTGACTATGTATGTTTTAAGGAGACTTAAGCTTAAAGGCCTTTGACCTTAATGAGGGATGAGATTGTATAAATTCATATAATTATTGCTAATTAAATGTTCTGAAAGTGTGACAAGGCCATAGTGAATGGGGATATTAGGGACTCATTCTTCAAGTGCCCTTTTCTTTGTAAAGATTTCTGTGACCCCGTAGGACAAAATTAAATGCTAAATGCTTTCTTTTCTGTGTATCCGTAGTACCTGCTTGCATATCCATTAATTATCAGATTTGTTGATAAATGCATGATAATTTAGATATTGCCTTTACCAGATGGGGGAACAACTTGAAGGTGGAGAATTTTTGTCTTGATTATCTCTCTGTGCTCAGTGCCTCTGAAAATGTTTGTTGAGGAAATAAATTCATAGAAAGAATACACGAACACAAATCTATAGAAAGCACCTGCATGAATGAAACTGGTTTCCCTTCATTGCCGGCTGCATCTCGAAAGTTGGGGAACAAAGAAAAATTATGTGATATTTGTGAACCATCCATTCAGAGCTGGACTGTGAATAGATATAGGAAAAATTGATTTCTAAAGTAGAAATGCTGATGGCATTTGGAGAAAGAGAAATATAATTTATAACAAGAATCCATATATTGTATTATGGTTTACCAAGTGCTTTCATAAACATTATTTAATTATCATGAAACTCAGGTAGAGAAATATCTCATTTTACTGATGAGGACCATCAGAGAAGTAAGGATAACTTTGAACTTGACCAAGTCACATGGTTATTTATGGAGTCCACATACAAACTTAAGATCTTCTATTCCAAATCCTCGATATTTTCCACTATGCCATGTTCTTTCCAGATCTTGGAATAGAAGATCTTAAGTTTGTATCATTAAGAGTATTTAGGACTCTGACTTATGTTTTCCATTCATGATATCCACAAAAATCAGTTGCATATTTTTTGTTTTATGTTGGTTTTCTCTATTATGAAGTATTTTGTTTTATTATTTAATTAGGCCCTTAAATATATGTTTAACTACATTTTATATTTTACTCATCTTTCATCTATAAAATGGCATGATATTCTACCTGCTGAATACCTTGAAGTGCTTCATAAAATGCAAAATCTAGATGGGAATAACAATTTGATAAATCTTGAACATTGTTTTATGTTTGTCTTTTGAGTTCTGTCTTTCATATCACGACCTCACGACCTTTCAAAAGTTTGTGGTTAAACCGAGAGTAATACACTCCCAATGCTATTTGCTCAACAAGTTATTAGTATGAGATTTATATACGACAGAAGGTAGATGTAATCTTTGTAGATGAACGCTAGTAATATAAAGCAGCAGATATTAATATGAAAAACGACAGCTTTAAAAAATATCAAGTGAACTTTTGACTTAAAGTTAGTATGGCAGGCCTACAGGGACAGTAAAAAATAGATAGGAAGTCATGTTTCATCCTTGCATCTTAAAGCATCAAAGTCTGATTTCCCTCCAGCATTACCCATTTCATTGATTACAGTTCTTACTTGTCTTTCACTTCAACCAAGTTTTCAGACAATTCAAAGTGGTTAGATGATCGATCTGTGTGTATTTGCTGATTGATTGCATTCATCATAGACGGCAAGGAAAACGTTGTCATAAAGGTCTCGATTAAATAATATACAAGCTGCCATGGATAAACATCTGATAGTTGAATTTTTGGCTGAATACACTGGGCTGCAATTTTTCACTTCATATTGATTGGACAGCCAAGTGATTGCAGATAGGGGCTGAAAATAGTTCTCTGGAGAAATTCCATCCTTATTGTGTATGTGCAAGTATGTTTATCTGTGAAGCAAGGTGAGAGTGCTGGGAAGGTTCATAAAGTAACTATTGATCTAGAATCTGGAATTCACTTGGGATAATTTTTGAAGAACATGGGAGCCTCTGTAAAGATGACAAAATGACATAAACTAAAACACTGGTTATAGATCATGGTAAATAGTAACCCTGGCTTAATCAGACAGCCTTGATTAGGAAGAGCAGAACTAGATTTCAACTTTTTTTCCTTGGGTTTAAAAGAGAAGAGTAGCATTCATGCCCCTTTTTGAGTCAGCAGTCTTTTTTAGGGAAGCTCGTCTCATCTAAATGAATAATCCAAAATATGGGGAAACTAATTGCATGAATATGTAAGACATTGTGCATCTACTTGATAGAATTTTTGTAGGCACTGAAAGTTGTCTATCATCTACTTGTTAGAATTTTTGTAGGCACTGAAAATTGTCCTTGTGAAGTCTTAGCAATGTGGACACTATGTTCATATGATAGGTAAAATTATTTTATGTAGATAAAATTGTAGAAAACTTACTGTTATACTTTTGTCATAAATATGTATATGAAAATAAATTTATAGAGATATAGTAATACTTTATTTTTATTATAAACATTTTACATGAGAAAATCAAAGTTCAGCACTGTTAAGTAACTTGTTAAGGCCATACAGCTAATTAGTGTTAGAGGCTGGACCTGGTCTCATGGTTGTCAGCCTCCTAAGACTATGCCTTTAATAGTATATTAAACTTATAATATTGCTTCTGCATTTTAAATATAAATATATTTTATAAGAAAAATTAAGGAGAAATCTAGAATTTTACCATAAAATGTGTTTTTTGGACTTAATTTGTTCCCCTTTAATTTTCTTTTGGCTTTTCTTTTTTTTTTTCCTATCCTTCTTCATTGCTTCTTTCCCTTCCTATTCATTTCTTCTTCCCCTTATTTTCAATTTTCAACCAGTAATAATCATATTTCTTGTTAGACTGTGTTTGAGTGAATAATCAAATCACTGCCTCCTCAATCTCCGCTGCTGTTTCTGCCTGGTATTCTCCCCCAATCCTTGACCATTCCTTCATGGATGCCTCTCACCTCCCTTAGGTTATTCCTTTTTGATTGAGATTACTGGAAAAAAAAAGATAATTTTTTAGACTCTCTTTTGGAGATGACATTCACTGAATCATATATATTTTAATCTGAGCAATTGGAAAGACCTACTCCTCTTTTTCTTTCATTTTATGAATTCTATCTTGAAGGTAATGACCATATGGAACAAATGTTGACTCTTTCTGGAGGATTAATACTAATTTGGCTCTTTAAAAGTTTTAAGCAGAAAGACGATTTCCCCTGTCCTCTCAGGAATAGTGGGTAGAGGTGGAAGATGCTGATGTTTTTCTTCGATTTTTAATTAACACGTTTGTTTTTAGGGTGTCTTTTCTTCTCTGACATTTTTCCCTCTGGACTTTAGCAAGTTTTTGAATCGCTGTTTCTCCTGCCAGAGGGAATATCCTTTGAGAGAGGTCCCAGAGATGCTAAGAGACCCTAGAGACCTCAAGAGATGTTAATTAGTAGAAGTAAATATATGGCCTGTTTATTCGTATGCGCATTTTAATGCTGTCCCTTACTTTTTTAAAGTAAGAAGTAAAAAATGTGCTTGTGCTTAAATGTAGTGTAAAGTTTCCCATATTCCTTTGGGTGCTGGTGTATTTTCCCCAGTTGCAGAAAATATGTTCAAAAGAATTTTATCTCATGAGAATGTTCCTTCTTCATTTTATTGCTTTTTATTGTTACTGTAGCCCCCTGCACAAAAATGGCATATAAATAGTAATAGTATTTTATAATCTGCTATAGTAACCATACTTGCTTATTTGCAACAATTACATAGGACTGGAATTAAAGATACAGAGACTCAAGAATTGCCCATCATTTGCATAAAACTCTTTTCATCCAAAAGTGAAAAATTTACAGTGACAGAGCAAGAAGGAACCTTTAGAATGTCTTCCTCATTCTTATCTTAAGGCAGCCTCACACTTAACACAGCTCAAGAAAATGACATGCTGCCCTATTTTGGAAGCCATTAAAATTATTTTCAAAACTTTTGCCAGTATCATCTTTTCAAAATATAGTAAGTCCTGCTAGTGGACCTTTTCAGTTAATATTTTGCTTAAGCTTTTAGAGTAGAATTCAAACTTATTATTTCATATCCTAATCAAGAGAAGTAATATAGAATAGCAGTGAAGAGTATAAACCCTGGAACTGTACTCCCTGGGTTCACATTGTGACTTTGCCACTTTCTGCTGTGTGACCTTGATAAGATACTTAACTTCACCTCACCATAGTATTCTCATCTTTAAAATTCGGTAATACTGGCCGTGAGAATTTGGTGAGGTGATGGCGTGTAAGATACTTAGAATCGTAGCTGACATACAGTAAGCCTAAATGATTGTTTTTAGATTAGATTTATGGTTAAAGAGGACAGTCTACAGATTGGAAAGGGTAGAACAGTAAGAGGGAAGGAATTGAATCTAAAAATGTCAGAAGCTAGTAAGAAAGCCTCAATTGGACGTTTCCAATCCTAGGCTAATTACTAATTTCACATAACAGATAATGTGCATATATTATGGAAGAACCATTTTTTTTGGTTACCTTCATGGCAGGTTGATATTTCCAAAAGCTGCCCAACAAGACCTAATAATGTAATTGTAGACATGATAGAATAATATTACCTTGATCATCATATTAGCTAGATTTACAGATTTGGACTCATAGTGCTCGTTAATAGATCATGAACAGTGTTTGTTCTGTTAAGGAATTCAAGGCATTTACGTTGAGAATACCTATAATGAAAAAATAAATTGTAAATATAAATAGGAAATTGGTATTATGGAGAAGCAGAACCCAAGTATGTCATCCTCAGGTTTAACATAGTTATTACCATTGAACTTCAGATTTAGTTCTGAGGAATGTTTTAATCAAGATGACAAGGAAAATATTATCAGTTGCATTACTATTATTATCTAAGAGAAGAAAGTAAATCAGTTCCTGAGGAGGAATTTTTCCCAGTACTGATTTGTAATGGAGATTCCTCACATAGGTTCATAAATGATAAGCACTGATTTAATAGTAAGTCCTTTAATAAATATTTTGAAGCAAATGCTCTTTTATAATGAAACTTTGGGGAAGAAGTATAAAAGTTATGAGGTGTCAGTTCAGCAAAAGGAAACAGTAGGCTAATGTCATCTGTGTATGTGAACTTCATGTGCTCTGACTTGATCCAAAGTATAGTTTAGAGAACCTTAAGTATTGGAAGTATACTCTATTCTTCAGTAATGTTCTTTCGTGTTGCTTCTCTCAGCCAGAGTTGGAGGGGAGATGGGTAATAGGGTTTAGTTAGAAAGGTATTGAAGCAGGAATAGGAATATTTTACATTGGAAATTTTAGGAGGAACAGTATGCTTTAGAAATCAGCTAGGAAACTAGTAAAGTTGGCCTCCTCCATAAATTGTTTCTATGTCATGTGTTTTGAAGCTCTGAGTTTAAGGGTGCCTCAGGGTACTTGGCTGGTTGGGTAGATTGGGGGTAAGGGGAATATTTGAGGGGCAAAATTAAGCAGCTCAGTTTTACTTACTTTTATATGTTGGGTTTCTGTAAAAGTCTTTATGTGACAAACAGTAAAAGAAGTTATTTTGCTTAAAAATATTGGAAAACTATTTTTGATATCCCTGATTCTTCCAGTGTATAAAAATGCAAGTTTTACATAAGTGTCCATAATTAAATGTTCATATTTATATCATACATCTTGGTCATATCTGGCTCCTGTATTAGGGTTAAGGATAATTCAGGGTGGATAAAACGCTATCTCTAATCTGTCCTGAAATGGCAAAATATATCTAAATTGAGATAAGGCCTTTCTTTCAATCCCTCCTCTGTAATTGAAATAGAGCTTTAGTACATCTTTGGATTGAAGAAGACTATAGATTTGAGAATTTTTGTTTTTAACCTCTCTTCAAACTTTTATGTTTATAATCCTACAAAATCATTTAGATAGGGTTACCATTAACTTATTATGTAAACCAGCACTCCTTTCAGCATAGAAGTGGTTTATAACAGGACAACAAGCACTAACGGAGAGCAGTTTCCTGCGCACACTTCACGCAGGGTCTTGCAAAGTCTGCATGTAAACAGGTATAGGAATCTCAGTGTCAGGGGTTAGGGAGAAGGGATAATAGTTGATTAAAATTAATAAAATAAAGCATGTTCACTATTGACCAATTGGAATATAGAGTGTAAATAACGAAATGTAAATAACTTATAAACCTACTTTTTAGTGATTACAGTTGTTAATATTTGGTTGAGTGAATATCCACCTAGAATTTTTATGAGTAGTAGAAAACATGTTTTTTTTTTTAAACTTGTAATATTTAACGAGCTTTTTAGATTATTTATTGCTTTTACATAACTTTTAATCGAGCATTTTTCCATGTCAGATATTATTTGAAAATATGCTCTTTAAGGGTTGCAAAGTGTTTTATCTTAGAGTTGTACTGTAATTTATTAATGCATCCCTATCATTCGCATTTTAAGCTGTTTCTATTTTTTATTATTATAAAATATGATGAACATTTTTACATCTCAGTTTTTGAGAGGAAGTGTTATAATTTCTTGAGGATGAATTACTGGAAGTGGAATTACAGAGTCAAATTTTTCGGGGGGGGGGGGGTGTGTGTGTCTGTGTGTTTGTATCTGCATCTGTATTCAAATTGTCCTTCTGGGAACATATACCAATGTAAAACAACACCAGCAATGTGTTAGACTGTTTCAAGTGGTTAATATTTTTCTTATTAACATATAATAGCAGCATCTAAAATGGAAAAAAGAAATTCTATGTGTGTATGTATAGTTTTCTCCAGACATATCTCATAAATTGCTCTATGGCAAGTAAGTAGAAAATAATTACTTTATTGAGATATCCTTTGTCTTATCACCTTTGGATAAATTATGATGCCTTTTATTTTTAATTATGATACTTTTTTTTTTGAGTTGGAGTCTCACACTGTCGCTCAGGCTGGAGTGCAGTGGCACAACCTGGACTCACTGCAACCTCCTTCTCCTGGGTTCAAGCTATTCTCCCTGCCTCAGCTTCCAGAGTAGCTGGAATTACAGGTGCCTGCTACCATGCCCAGAAATTTTTTTTTTTTTTTTTAAGTACCAATGGGGTTTCGCCATGTTGGCCAGGCTGATCTTGAACTCCTGACCTTAGGTGTTCCACCCGCCTTGGCCTCCCAAAGTGCTGGGATTATGGGCATGAGCCACTGTGCCTGGCCATAACGTTTTTATGAAATGCTGAACAGTGTGTCTGGGGTTGGTTACGAAAATGTAAAAGTGTATTCAAGTTTTTTACATATCTGAGTGATCTGAAAAGTGAAAGGAAATTAGCCATCCAAATAAGTGTTCAGTTGCTACCTTTGAAAGTGCCAATTAGGTGGATTATGTGAGGTGGTTTGAATATTGGGGTTTTCCACTTGGATAGACATTCATATGAGGTGAGTGGGCAGTTTGATGTTTGAGAGCAATGTTAAGCTACGGAGTCGTTCCTTTGCTTACTTGCAGAAGATAAAGCAAGTATTTTTCAGAGCTTAAGTCTATCAAACTGATGTTGTTCTTTATTGAGAAGGTGAATTGATGATTATAGGAGCTCATTCTCAGAGGGCTACTATGATCAAGATGCAGCAAGTGAATAGAACATGTATACTCCTTCATTTTAATGGAGCTCAGGTGCTATAGGCAGGTCTTAAGCTGTCCATTAGGACTTTTATTTTTCTGCTTTCTTAATTTGTAAGAGTTATCAGCAAGGTTTCTTCTCACACTATTCTAAATAATCTATTAAGAAAAATGCCAGAGCTAAATAACTTTTTCTTGTCCCCCAAATTGAGGGAAGAGAGTTAGCTGAATAGTTCACTGGTCTATAAGGAACGTTTTGTAGCCATGCCATGTTCAAGTCACAAGTCACATAATGCAATGACGCATCTAGGCCTGGTTATAGATCTTCTTCCATAATGTTTCTCATGGACTTCTCTGACTCCTCTGACCTTCTGTCCATCTTATATAATGTTTCATGAGGTCTATATGGTATCCAGGGTTTTATGCACAGAATCTATAGACTAAGGTCAGTGAATTCTTTTTTGTTTGGTTTATATTATGAGACCACAGCATTAATTGGACACTTCACTTCACGTGTGCTATTAATATATGTAAGTCCTCTAAGCTAATAAGTGTTTTTGCATTTCCCTATTGAAGGGGATTGCGCATATCTTTCAGTGAGTTGACCACACTACCATGTTGTGTGGGAGGTTAAATTAGCAACCCCAAGTTACTGAACTTAAAGTTGAATCTTTCAATCCTTCCTAAACTTTTAAGACAGGAACCATCAGCTTAGAAAATTTAACTTTGCAGACAGGGTGAAAGAAAGGATATTATTGGCAGAGACAAAATTAGATGTACTCTGTTTTTCTAATGGATAAATCATATGAAAGGCAGTATTGTCTAAGAGAAAAAATAGCACCAAAAGAGTTTCTTAGGACTTACCTAATAGGTTTCCCCCTCTAGTTATACAGAGAAAAATCACTGTGTTTCACATTCTCCAAGATTAGAAAGGAGGGAAAAATGTACTTAAACTGCAGTGTGAGAAAGTAAGGTTGGATATCAGAAATCATATTTTGGCAGTATTGTTAAACATTGCAAAGAGTTACCTCGAAAGACCCCATATCCCTAAAAGAGGGGAGGAGGAGTTGCAGGCACACCTGGCCTCTGGGTGCATTACAGGCAAAGTCCTTAGAAAGCTGTTGGCAAAGGTTATGGGGAAAGCAGTAGACAGGAGGCAGCTACGAAGAATTTGCTGAACGATGTTAGAAAGTAAGAGGAACAGCAAAGAATTTCTCCTAGGTCAAAACAGAAACAACAGCAACAAAATCATCTGAAGGACAATGGAAGAGTGGACGTTCTAATACACATCAAAATATGAAAGAATCATGGGAGGAACTGTCTAGACAAGCAAAACTCAATGTGAATAAAGAAAAAGAGGAATTAAAATGTAAGCTTGCTGTTTGTAGGAAACTGTGATTCTGAAAATGTTTTCATTTGGTGGCTGGAAAATATGTATAAAATGTAATTTTTTTTTATATTTAAAACATTTTGAATTATTATCTAGAAGAGTATTAAATAGTGATCGACTCTTAATTGACTGAGATATTTATGTGTGTTCAGCTAGAAGGATAAAATCAATGGTCTCCTAGAATCAATTCTTATGGTATGATTCCCTGAAATTATTGAGATTTGTTGATGCTGAGTATGTGTTCTAACATTCCAAGTGCAAATGGGTATAATTAAATAAATGTTCACTAAGCAACTGCTGTGAAAAAGGCATTAAGTACAAAGTTTAGCCAGATGTGGTGCATTTTTAAAAAGGAGCTTGCAATATCCACAGAAAGATTTTGAAGGTAAAAGATCTGGTAAGGGCTGCTTGAGAGGTACACCGGCATTTCTACGAGAGCAAAGAACAGGCAGAAATGAGCTTGGACTATGGAAGGACATATAAAGCTTTCCTGGAGGGAAGGCGTTTGGTTTGGGTCAAAGGAGAGATGAGGTTTTGACCAATGAAGATGGGAAGAGGAAAGGGGGACCCTGGGCATGGAAGAGAGTAGGTGGTAGTGCATATAAGCTGAAATACGCAATGTGTGTTTTGTGCTTTCTCAAAGTCAACAAAGACTTCTGAAGAAGAAAGAGCACCATTAGAGCTTCAGGAGATAAACTTTTGGGAGGAATTAACACAAAAAGGCCAGTTAGGAGCTACTGAATTAGCTTAGAGAAGAGGTAATAACTGCTTATTCTAGGTAAGCCGGTAAGAACATGAGGTAAGCTGCTAAGGAAACCAAGAAAAGGAGGGAATCATGAAAAATAACTAGTGAAGAAAGACCTGGGTGGGTGTAAAGGGAAAATCAGAGATAACACAAAGACAATAGGATGATTGGTTGAATATTGAGGCCATTAATGAAAACTGGAGAGAAGGAAAAGGACACTGTAAAGCAAATCCTTGGAATCAAAGCTTGCTTCTCTTACGACTCTTTTTCTTTCTGCCTTCCCATCCTTCCTTTCATCCCCTCAGTTCAGTCCCTGCTTTGTGGCTGGCTCTGTGTAAGGTTACCGAGACCAGCTAGGCCATAGAGACCCCCACCCAGGCAGCACTGAAGGCATTAAGAAGCAGATACCCAGATAGAACAGCAAAGTGGGACTATCCGGGGTCTAACAGCTTTCTGAGCTGAGAGCCTTCCGGGCTGTGGGCCTGGAGCAGATTCTGACCCACGTATTCTCTCTGAACAGGTGACTGTTATTAGCAAACAGATGTTCTGTGTTTTCTCATAGAACCAAGATAAACTATATAGGCAGCTGGTGCCTGCTTACCACTGATCAAGGACAAGCTAGGAAGTACTCTCCATGAGGGTGCCATGGAGGCAGGGTCACATACCCTGTGCTTAAATTGTTTTAACCGGTGTATGATATGCATATACTGTTTTGCTACTTTAGAATGCCCCAAGTAGTCTTCCACTTGGTGGAGGGGGTGTGGCAAGGTTTTCCTTGCCATCGTTCTTCTAGTAAACAATATAATTTTATCATACACTCAGCATTTCTCAACACAAGGTAAAGTAATGAAGGGAGATAAAAATACACAACAGGTATCCCCCTGCCCTTTAAATGTTTACCATTCAGTCTGGGGAATAGGATCTATCCATATGTATGAAATCCTTAGCACATAGTTAGAATAACTATTATGTGGACTCAAAGGAGAAAAAAATAAGGGGTTGGGTTCTCTGTCCTGCAGAAGCGAATCTTAGATACAAATATGCACAACATATTCTAGTTGCATATCAGGTAATAAATGGGGTCGAGCCCATTAATGCTGGTTCCAGTTTGGTATTAACAGATTTCTCTTTTGGGTGTTCTTGAAGATTTTAGCATGTTTCCATGTGTTGTCACCCTTGTATTCAGAGATCAGAGGAATATTAAATAAGTTTATGACAAGCTATTCCTGCCCTCTTGTTATTTACTGAGATTCCTTACCCCTAGGAATTAATTTGCAGATGCTTCTTTCTTTTTGAAAGCTTTCTTGTATTTTATAAATATTTCTTGAATAAGTAAATATGGTGACTTTTTAAATCAACTTAACGCCAACTTAGAAACACAGTATTCCTAGATAATGTGAAGCCTACAAATGACTTTGGGGTCCGATTTCTCATGATAATGTCTTGGCGTAGGATTCAAGAATCCGATTTCACATCTAGGAATTGTGAACCAGAATACTTAAAAGCAGCTCCACCCATCCCCCTCCCCCTTTTTAAATACCCTGTGACTTAAGTAGAAGCTATAAGTCTGTTTTACCCCTGCACTGTAGCTTTCAGAAATCTTAAAAGAATAAAAAATGGGCTATTTTGTACTTCCCTCTTAATAGCACCCAGGGATAATTACTGGTATCTTTTGTTGCCATCTGTTTTCTAGTTTCTAGATCTATTTTTATTTCATGTTTCTATTCTGTTAAAAATTCTGTTTATAAAAAGTACATATAGTTGGCAATATGAGATTTTTTGCATCTCCTTGAATTTTATGAGACCAGTTACTAGATCATTTTTGAAGACACAGTGATTTGTAAAATTTGAACATGAAAATCAATAGCAGAAAGAATAAAAGCAGTTGGAGTATTTGCCAGATGAGGGACGTTGCAGTGCTCTTTCCAAAGCCAGTGGTGAGGGTTACTTGAAGGAAAAGCCTCACTATGTCTAATCTTTCAGTATTCACTCAGGGCAAAGACATACTTCAGAACAGATGTTGTCTCTAGGAGTATCATAGTGTTCACTGAGGGACACTTGAAGACTTTTATTTATTTATTTTTCCTATTTCTACTCTTTTGGGGCTCCAAGCTCTAATTAAACTAGGTGTTTTGAAAAAAGGGAATGTGAATTCTGAATACAGTAATAAATTATATCCTTGACTCAGATGGAATTGAAATGACTGCAGACTTGAAATTTCCCTGCTTCTGAAAACTTAATTTGATATTTTCTCTTACACACCAAGCAGTGATTTGCAGAGGCACAGACTGTAAGATTAATTGAAGCAGCCATCTCTTCTGGCACATCTAATCTTACATCTAATTATCTGATCATCTGAATCACAAATACAGTAGTTAAAGGGTGTCTGTTTAAAGGGCAGACTTAAAATGTAAATATTAAAAAGGAGCTCTCTGGTTTTCCAGAGACAGACATGCAGACTTTTAATGGCCATTATGTTATTCATGGCGTTAGGTCAGCAGGCCACATAGAACTGTGGTTACATTGCTCTATCACTAAAATGTGAAGATAATTCTGAAGTCTGCACTACGCTTGTTTTCACAATTAACCTCCATTAGTATTCCAGACCACATAAGAGCAAGACTCTTAAAAGGTTCTCTTTTCAAGAATGCGCTGTCAAATTGACTTCATCATTTAAATAGGTCTGTAGTCACAGTAAATGATGAGTTGATATTTATACAAAGCATAACCTTAATTACAGTATTATGAGCAATTAAACTCAATGTTCACAGAATTATTGTACATTTATGTGTAACAGAATAAAAACATTGCATAGGACTGTTAAGCTTTTCGTATAAATCTAATTAACTTTGACAGACTTTAAGCTTTTCTCCCTCTTTTTAGAAGTGCTGTAGGTAAATGTACTTGCATCTGGAAAACTTCAGTTTTGATCAGCACTTCATATCTGATTTAAAAGGAATGCATTGAGATGCTGTCTTAAATACAGAGTTGATAGACATGTGGTGCATAACTTGTAGCAGGAAGGCACATGTGGTAGGGAGAACAGCTGTAGACTAGAGCCGCCAGTGGATATTGTTTTTTGTCACAATCTAATGTCAGGCAGCTACTGCTGTGAACAGGTCTTTATATATTTGGCTCTGGTTAATGCTGGAGATGTGAAAAGCTGAACTCACACTGATTCCTTGGAAGGCAATTAGGAGACAGATACTTCCTCTTATGCTTCCATTTCTGTAGCCCTTAGGGAACAGAGCACCGTGAGCAAATCAAGGTTCCCATGTGGTCCCAGTGACTTTTTGTGTTTCGTAAGTGAGGAATAGAGCCCTCCTGCAAACAGCAAATTATGATATCAAAGATTTTGGAGTTACTGTTCTTGATTCCCTAAAATCCCACTATAGATCAGGCCTGAGAGGAAGCTAGGAATTTCCTCATCTAATTTGCATGGCTCATTGGTAACAACCACCACCACCACTACCGCAATAATGGTTACATTTTATACAGCAAGAGCAATTTTGGTGATTGGCATACTTTTTTTTTTTTTTAATCTTTTTAGATTTTTTTTGGAGATGGAGTCTTGCTCTGTTGCCCAGGCTGGAGTGCAGTGGTGCAATCTCTGCTCACTGCAACCTCTGCCTCCCAAGTTCAAGCGATTCTCCTGCCTCAGCCTCCTGAGTAGCTGTAATTGCAGGTGCGCACCACTATTCCCGGCTAATTTTTGTATTTTTAGTAGAGATGGGGTTTCACCATGTTGGTCAGGCTGGTCTCAAACTCCTGACCTCATGATCCACCCTCCTTGGCCCCCCAAAGTGCTGGGATTACAGGTGTGAGCCACCGTGCCAGCCCTATTTTTTTTTTTTAATCTTTACCCCAACTCTATGAAGTAGATACCATCTCCAATTTATTGATAAAGAAACTGAGGCTTGGAGTATTTATTTTCATTTTTTTGTTTTTAATTTTTTGAAAGAAAGAAAAAGAGAGGAAAGAAAGTGAGAGTGAAAGAAAGAAAAAAAAAGAATGTACGAGAGAGAGAAAGAAAGAGGAAGAAAAAGAGGGAGAGAGAACGGGATTCTTGTTCTATTGCCCAGGCTAGAATGCATTCTAAAAATGGGTATTAAAAACCTCTATTATGCCAATAATTGTGTTTAACAATGGAGACAGGAAGGAATAAGAGATGAAAATAACAAACAAGCAGCCAACTAATATTTTATTTAAACCTGTGAGATGCTATGCAATTGCTGAGGAGTGATTTATTTCCAATGATGCAGTCACTTTTAAAACAGGTGTAATATGATACTGAGAAAAATGTATGTTTTGTGGATTTGGGGTGGAGAATTCTGTAAATATTTGTTAAGTTTACTTGTTCCAGGTCTGAGTTCAAGTCCTGGATAT
>CAUYLG010051548.1:0-36308 GCA_963573385.1 Cacajao melanocephalus | reverse complement strand
GACAGAGTTTCACTTGTTACCCAGGCTGGAGTGCAATGGTGCGATCTCGGCTTACCACAACCTCCACCTCCTGGGTTCAAGCAATTCTCCTGCCTCAGCCTCCCAAGTAGCTGGGACTACAGGCACGCACCACCATGCCCAGCTAATATTTGTATTTTTTAGTAGAGACGGGGTTTCACCATGTTGACCAGGATGATCTCGATCTCTTGACCTCGTGATCCACCCGCCTCGGCCTCCCAAAGTGCTAGGATTATAGGTGTGAGCCACCGTGCCCGGCCTCAATAACTTTCTTTACTCCATCCATAGTAGCTTCTATTGTATCTGTAGTCTGGCCATTTGCTTGAGGGTGGTGATGGTTTTAGTAAAGTTTCCAAACATTAATTCCATAAGCTCAGCAGATTTACAGGCAAGCCCGTGTTCCAAAGTAGAAAGTACAGCAATTTATGCGTTACAGATAACTGGCAGAGTGCACAACTTCTGCAGCAAATATTTAAGCAAATTAGAAGAAGTTGGAGAGATTTTGATAAGTCTTGGAACAGTCCTGGTGAATTGATCTAAATTCTTGACCAATGTTTCATTTCCCAAGGAGTGTTTGCTTCATTTGACAGGAAAATGCCAGATATGTTTTAGTTTTCCGTTGTGTTTTCTGTCACCATTATCAGAATCGATTTGAAGACATAGCTAAAAGCTAAGCCAACACTTTATGTAGTTTGGCCAAGATAATAAGATGTCTGCTTTCTGTAATGTTGATTCTTGAGCATATTGAAAATTGATTCACAGTGGCTTCTATCATCCAGCTTTATTTTTATTCATACTAAAATGCAGTGCTTTGGAAGGTAACAAGACAATCATCAGCAATTTTCAGAAAGAATGCTTTATTAAATAGTATAATGTGTATCAAGTACTCAACACAGAACCTGACACGTGGTAGAATTTAACTAGTAGTTACAACTATGTTTTCTAAAAAATAATTAACCTTATCCTACTACCTCTGTAATACAAAGTGACAATTCAACAGGAAGTCAGGAGTTAAATATGTATGTTTGGAGAAGAATTTCAGCACTAACCTGACCACATGAAAATTACGGAAAGTGAAGGAAGGTTCCTGAAAAGACTGAAGCCTACCTAACAGCATCACCAGCCTCCTTCCTATCCTGTAGAGCCACCCTTCCAAAGCCTACAGAGGCTGAAATGCCAGTTCCTTGCTTGCCTGGCCTCCCTTGCTGCCAGGGTGTTGGCTTGTGTTCCAATCCTGACCAGTAGCACCTAAGACTAAACCAGTTGACAATGTTGTCAAAGACTTTCCATCCTAATATAAAAGAAAGACAAACAAGGAACATAGCTTTTTCCATTTTCCCTGCTTTTTATATTTTTGCATGTGCGTAAGGGTGTATTAGGCTGTTCTTACATTGAAATAAAAAACTACCTGAGGGCCAGGCGTGGTGGCTCATGCCTGTAATCCCAGCACTTTGGGTGGCTGAGGCAGGTGGATCACCTGAGGTCAGGAGTTCGAGATCAGCCTGACCAACATGGAGAAACCCCATCTCTACCTACCAACAATACAGAATTAGCCGGGCGAGTGGAACATACCTGTAATCCCAGCTACTCAGGAGGGTGAGGCAGGAGAATCACTTGAACCGAGCGGAGGAGATTGCAGTGAGCCGAGGCCATTCCATTGCACTCCATCCTGGGCAAAAATTGTTTAACTCCATCTAAAAAAAAAAAAAAAAAAAAAAAAACTACCTGAGACTGAGGAATTTCTACTTGAGACTGGGTAATTTATGAAGAAATTTAATTGGCTCATGGTTCTGCATACTGTACCAAAAGCATGGCTGGGGAGGCCTCAGGAAACCTACAATCATGGCGGAAGGAGAGGCATGGCATGGTGGTAAGCCAAGTATGTCTTTCATGGTGGCAGGAGAGAAAGTGAAGGGGAAACTGCCACACACTTGTAAACCGTCAGATCTCATGAGAACTCATTCACTATCACGAGAACAGCATAAGGGAAATCCACCCTGTGATAGTTAGTATTGAGTGTCAACTTGATTGCATTGAAGGATGCAAAGTATTGTTCCTGGGTATGTCTGTGAGGGTGTTGCCAAAGGAGATTTTTTTTTTTATTTTACTGAAAGTTCTGGGGTACACTTGCAGATTTTGGAGGATTGTTGCATAGGTACACACATGCCATGTTGGTTTGCTGTCTCCATCCCCTTGTCACCTACATCAGGCATTTCTCCCAGTGTTATCCCTCCCCAACCTCCCCAACCCCTGTGGTCCCTCCCCTAGCCCCCCACTCCCCAACAGACCCCAGTGTATGATGTTCCCCTCCCTGTACCCATGTGTTCTCATTGTTCAACACCTGCCTTTGAGCGAGAACATGCAGTGTGTGGTTTTCTGTTCTTGTGTCAGTTTGCTGAGAATGATGGTTTCCAGATTCATCCATGTCACTACAAAGGACATGAACTCATCTTTTTTTAATGGCTGCATAGTATTCCATGGTGTATATGTGCCAAATTTTCTTTGTCCAGTCTATCATTGATGGGGATTTGTGTTGGTTCCAGGTCTTTGCTATTGTAGAGTGCTGTAATGAACATACGTGTGCATATGTCTTTATAATAGAATAATTTATAATCCTTTGGGTATATACCCAGTAATGGGATTGCTGGGTCAAATAGAATTTCTATTTCTAGATCCCTGAGGAATCGTCACTCCGACTTCCACAATGGTTGAACTAATAGACACTCCCACCAACAGTGTAAAAGTATTCCTATTTCTCCACATCCTCTCCAGCATCTGTTGTATACAGGTGTTTTAATGATCACCATTCTAACTGTTGTGACATGGTATCTCAATGTGTTTTTCATCTGCATATCTCTAATGACCAATGATGACATTTTTTCATATGTTTGTTGGTCTCATAAATGTCTTTTGAAAAGTGTCTGTACAATCCTCAGTCCACTTTGAATGTGTTTGTTTTTTTTCTTGTAAATCTCTTTTAGTTCTTTGTAGTTTCTGGATATTAGGCCTTTGTCAGATGGGTAGATTACCAAAATTTTTTCCCATTCTGTTGGTTGCTAGTTCACTCTGATGATTGTTTCTTCTGCTGTGCAGAAACTATTAAGTTTAATTTGATCCCATTTATCTATTTTGGCTTTTGTTGCCATTGCTTTTGGTGTTTTAGTCATGAAGTCCTTGCTGTGTCCTGAATGGTTTTGCCTAGGTTTTCTTGTAGGGTTTTTATAGTGTTAGGTCTTATGTTTAAATCTTTAATACATCTGGAGTTAATTTTGTGTAAGGTGTCAGGAAGGGGTCCAGTTTTTGCTTTCTGCACATGGCTAGCCAGTTCTTTCAACACCATTTGTTAAGCAGGGAATACTTTCTCCATTGCTTGTTTTTGTCAGGTTTGTCAAAGATCAGATGGTTGTAGATGTGTGGCATATTTCCAAGGTCTCTGTTCTGTTCCATTGGTCTATATCTCTGTTTTGGTACCAGTACCATGCTGTTTTGATTACTGTAGCCTTGTAGCACAGTTTGAAGTCAGGTAGCTTGATGCCTCTAGCTTTGTTCTTTTTGCTTAGTATTGTCTTGGCTATGTGAACTCTCTTTTGGTTCCATATGAAGTTTAAAGTGTTTTTTTTCCAGTTCTGTAAAGAATTTGACTTCCTCCTTTCCTAATTGAATACCCTTTATTTCTTTTTCTTGCCTGATGGCTCTGGCTAAAACTTCCAATACTATATTGAATAAGAGTGGAGAGAGAGGCATCCTTGTCTAGTGCCAGATTTGATATTGGCAGTCGGTTTTTTGTAAATGGCTTTTATTATTTTGAGATACGTTCCATCAATACCTAGTTAATTGAGAGTTTTTAGCATAAAGGGCAGTTGAATTTTGTCAAAGGCCTTTTCTGCACCTACTGAGATAAGCACTTGGTTTTTGTCTTTGGTTCTGTTTGTGTGATGGATTATGTTTATAGATTTAGGTATCTTGAACCAGCCTTGCATCCCCAGGATGAAGCCTACTTTGTCATGATGGATAAGCTTTTCGATGTGGTGTTGCAATTGTTTTGCCAGTATTTTGTTGAAGATTTTTGTGTCTATGTTCATCATGGATATTGGCCTGAAGGTTTCTTTTTTAGTTGACTCTCTGCCAGGTTTTGGTATCAGGATGATGTTGGTCTCATAAAATGAGTTAGGGAGGATTCCTTCTTTTTGCATTGTTTAGAATAGTTTCAGAATAAATGATACTATCCTCTTTGTACACCTGGTAGAATTAGGCTGTAAACCCATCTGGACCTAGACTTTTTTTGGTTGATAGGCTATTAATTGCTGCCTCAACATCAGCCCTTGTTATTAGTCTATTCAGGGTTTCAACTTCTTCCTGATTTAGGCTTGGGAGGGTGTAAGTGTCCAGGAGTTTAACCATTTCTTCCAGGTTTACTGGTTTACATACCTAGAGTTGTTTGTCTTAATCTCTGATGGTAGTTTGTAATTCTGTGGAATCGGTGGTGCTATACCCTTTATCATTTTTTGTTGCATCTATTTGATTCTTATCTCTCTCTCTCTCTCTCTTTTATTATAAGTCTGGCTAGTGGTCTATTTTGTTGATTTTTCTTTTCAAAAAAAAAACAGCTCCTGGATTTGTTGATTTTTTAAAGGGTTTTTTTTGTGTGTGTGTGTCTCTAACTCCTTTAGTTCTGCTCTGATCTTAGTTATTTCTTGTCTTCTGCTAGCTTTTGAGTTTTTTTTATCTTGCTCCTCTAGCTCTTTCAATTTTGATGATACGGTGTCGATTTTAGATCTTTCCTCCCTTCTCATGTGGACATTTATTGCTATAAATTTCCCTCCAGCCACAGCTTTAAATGTGCCCCAGAGATTCTAGTACATTGTGTCTTTGTTCTCATTGGTTTTGAAGAACATCTTTATTTCTGCCTTCATTTCATTGTTTATCCAGTCATCATTGAGGAGCCAGTTGTTCAGTTTCCATATAGTTGTGCAGTTTTGGGTGAGTTTCTTCATCCTGAGTTCTAATTTGATTGCACTGTGGTCTGAGAGACTGTTATGATTTCCATTCTTTTGCCTTTGCAGAGGAGTGATTTACTTCCAATTATGTGGTCAATTTTAGAGTACGTGCGATGTGGTGCTGAGAAGAATGTATATATTGTGGATTTGTGGTGGAGAGTTCTGTAGATGTCTATTAGGTCCACTTGGTCCAGTTCTGTGTTCAAGTCGTGGATATCCTGTTGATTTTCTGTCTTGTTGATATGTCTAATATTGACAGTGGGGTGTTAAAGTCTCCCACTATTACTGTGTGAGAGTCTATGTCTCTTTGTAAATCATTAAGAATTTGCTTTATGTATCTGGGTGCTCTTGTATTGGATGCATATGTGTTTAGGATCGGTTGCTCTTCTTGTTGCATTGGTCCTTTTACCATTATTTAGTGCCCTTCTTTGTTTCTTTTGATCTTTGTTGGTTTAAAGTCTATTTTATCAGAGACTAGGATTGGAACTCATCTTTTTTTTTTTTGCTCTCCTTTTGCTTGGTAAATCTTCTTCTATCCTTTTATTTAGAGTCTATGTGTGTCCTTGCATGTGAGATGGGTCTCCTGAATACAGCACACAGATGGATTTTGACTTTTTATCTAATTTGCCAGTCTGTGTCTTATGATTGGGGCATTTAGGCCATTTACATTTAACATTAATATTATTATGTGTGATTTTGATCCTGCCATTTTGTTACTGGCTGGTTGTTTTGCCCATTAGTTGACTCAGTTTCTTCATTGTGTCATTAGTCTTTACCATTTGGTACATTTTTGCAATGGCTGGTACTGGTCATTCCTTTGCATGTTTAGTGTTTCCTTTTGAAGCTTTTGTAAGGCAGGTTCGGTGGTGGCAAAATCTCTCAACAATTGCTTGTCCATAAAGAACTTTTTTTTCCTTCACTTATGAAGCTTAGTTTGGCTGGATATGAAATTGTGGGTTGAAAGTTCTTTTCTTTAAGGATGTTGAATATTGGCCCCCACTCTCTTCTGGCTTATAGGGTTTCTGCCGAGAGATCTGCTGTGGGTCTGATGGGATTCTCTCTGTGGGTGACCCAACCTTTCTCTCTGGCTGCCCTTAGCATTTTTTCATTCACTTCAACCCTGGTGAATCTGGCAATCCTGTGCCTTGGGGTTGCTCTTTTTGAGGACTATCTTTGTGGTATTCTCTATATTTCCTGGATTTAAATGTTGGCCTGCCTTGCTAGGTTGGGGAAGTTCTCCTGGATAATATCCTGAAGAGTATTTTCCAGCTTGGATTCATTCTCCCAGTCAAATTCAGATACACAGATCAAATGTAGATTAAGTCTTTTCACATAATCCTATATTTCTTGGAGGCTTTGTTCGTATCTTTTCACTCTTTTTGCTCTAATGTTACCTTCTCATTTTATTTCATTGAGTTGATCTTCAATCTCTGATATCCTTTCTTCTGCTTGATGGATTAGGCTACTGAAATTTGTGTATGCTTTGCAAAGTTCTCATGCTGTGTTTCTCAGCTCCATCAAGTCATTTATGTTCTTCTCTAAGCTGGTTATTCTAGTCAGCATTTTGTCTAACCTTTTTTCAGGGTTTTTAGTTTCTTTGCATTGGGCTAGAAAATGTTTCTTTAGCTCAGAGAAGTTTGTTTTTACCCACCTTCTGAAGCCTGCTTCTGTCAATTCATCAAACCCATTCTCCATCCTGTTTTCTTCCCTTGCTAGTGACGAGTTGTGATCCCTTGGATGAGGAGAGGCATTCTGGCTTTTGATGGTTTCATCATTTTTGTGCCAGTTTCTTCCCATCTTCATAGGGTTTATCTACCATTGATCTTTGAAGTTGACAATTTTGGATGGGGTCTCTGAGTGGACATCCTTTCTGTTGATGTTGAAGTGATTTCTTTTCGTTTTTTAGTTTTCCTTCTAACAGTCAGGTTCCTCTGCTGTAGGACTGCTGGAGGTCCACTGTAGACTTTGCTTGCCTGGGCATCACCCATGGGGGTTGCAAAACAGCAAGTATTGCTGCCTGATTTTTCCTCTGGTAGCTTCATCCCAGGGACAGTCAGAGGTCTCCTATATGAGGTGTCTTTTTGGTTATACAGGGTCCAGGGAGCTGCTTGAGGAGGCATCTGTCCCTTGTCTACCTGCAGAGGCACTGCTGGGCTGTCACGGACTCAGTCCAGTTGCTATGTAAGCTTCCTCTGGCTTTTGTTTACACAGGTGAGATCAGGTATGGCAGATGTCCTTCCCCCCACCGAGATTGTCCCTGGTCCAGCTCGAACTGATGTGCTGGCTGTGAAACTCTCAAGCAAGAGGGCTTCAGTTTGCTGGTCTTTGTGGGGTGGAACCCACCCAGCCATATCACCTGTCTCCCTGCTTTCAGCTCCCTCTCTTTTTGGGGAGCGGATAGCTCCATCCCGCAGGCGCTCTGAGTGCTAGTCAAAATGTTCGCCCGATCTGTGCCTACAACCTGTGGTGCCTGCCGTAGCTGCCACTCAAATCTGTGTTGGTAATTCATGGCACTTTTCAGCCTGGTGGAGATCTCCTGATCTCAGTTGAAAATGTAGAGATCACTCGCCTTCTGCATCTCTCTCTCTGGGAGCTGCACTCTGGAGCGGTTCCTATTTGGCCATCTTTGCTGGTCTTCTTTTCAACTGTACCTAAATGTGGGGTTTCATGCGATAATTTTCCAGCCTCTGGACATTCCCACATTCTCCCTAGGGATTTCCCAGTACCTGCAGGTCACAGGATAACAGGGGCTGTGGTAGAGTCACCTAGGAGCTTCTACAGCAGAGGAGACAGAACAAAGGAAACAGCAACTGAACTCAGAGCCCCGTTGCCAAGGGACAAAACTCTTCCAGATTGCCAGAGATTAACATTTGAATCAATGGACCAGGAGTGGCAGACCCACCTTCAATCTGGGTGGGAAACTTCTAATCAGCTGCCAGCACAGCTAGAAGAAAGCAGGCAGGAGAACATGGAAGAGTGAACTTGCTGTGTCTTTCTCCAGTGCTGGATGCTTCCTGCCCTTGAACATCAGACTTCAAGTTCTTTAGCTTTTGGGCTCTTGGACTTACATCAGTGGTCTACCAGAGGCTCTCAGGCCTTTGGCCACAGACTGAAGGCTGCACTGTTGACGTCCTGACTTTTGAGGTTTTGGGACTCGGGCTGATCCACCACTGATTTCTTGCTCCTCAACTTGCAGATGACCTACTGTGGGGCTTCACCTTGTGATCATGTGAGTCAACTCTCATTGATAAATTCCCTTTCAGCCAGGCACAGTGGCTCATGCCTGTAATTCCAGCACTTTGGGAGGCTGAGGTGGTTGGACCACCTGAAGTGGGGAGTTTGAGACCAGCCTGGCCAACATAGTGAAACCCTGTCTCTACTAAAAATACAAAAAATTAGCTGCATGTGGTGGTAAGTACCTGTAATCCCAGATACTAGGGAGGCTGAGGCAGAAGAATTGCTTAAACCTGGGAGGTGGAGGTAGCAGTGAGCCGAAAGCACATCATTACACTCCAGCCTGGGCAACAGGAGTGAAACTCTGTCTCAAAAAATAAAAAACTAAACTCCCTTTCATATATACATATATCCATTAGTTCTGTCCCTCTAGAGAACCCTGACTAATACATGCCCCCTGATATAATCACCTCCCACCAGGTCCTTCCCCCAGTATTGGGGATTACAACTCAACATGCAATTGGTGTGGGGACACAGAGCAAAACCATGTCAGAGGATGTGATGCTTGGAGTTATGGCAACAATCATTAGACCATGAGGATGAGGATCCAAGAGCATCATAGAGAAGCTGACATAGAGCCTTGGTATTACTGAGCTGTTGAATGAAACCTGGATACGCCCAGCCTTTTTTTTTAATGTGAGACAAGCAAATGTTTATCTCAAAGTCTCTTAGTTTTTTTGTTAAGGTGTTTCTTGAAACCAAAAACATTTTATTGGATATATCTTTCTAAAAATTACACTTTTATTTTTTTAGAATATAAGCTTCATGAGGGCAGAGATCAAGTCTAGGTCACTCCAAATTACAGTGACTTCAACATGGTGGAATTTTTTTTTTTTCATTCTTACACACAGTCTGGGCTGCTGTGATGGCTCTGTGATCTTGTCATGTGAACAGATTTCTCTTATCACGTTGCTCTGCCATCCATGGGGTGCTGTCTTCATCCATAAAGTCCAAGATGTCTCCCCCCAGTGTCTGCATCCCAGCCCGCAGAAAAGACGTGGGGGAAGCAGAGGAGGCAACTTCCTTTTAAAGGCACCACCCAGAAGTTCCACACATTACTTGGCTTAATATCTTATTGGTCACAACTTAGTCACCTGGCTATAAGGATAAAGATAGCTGGGAAATAAAGTATTTACAGCCGTATGCCCAGCTAAAAGTTCCACTATTGTGCTTGAAAGAAAAAGCAGATACTGGGGAGCAAATAAGTTTCTGCCATAGCAACATTAATAAGTATAAATAATACATATAAACAGACTTGAAAGGATTTTAAAAATTTAGTATTTGTTTTATGCAGGCGTTTCACTAAGCTCTTTTACAAAATTATCTCAATCACTCATCACAATAACCTTATGACATAGAGAACATTATAATTCCCACTTTGCAAATGTGGGCAATAAAGCCTGAAGAGTTTAAGCAAGTTGACCAGGTGCAGTGGCTCATGCCTGTAATCTCAGCAGTTGGGAGATGGAGGCAGGTGGATTACCTGAGATCAGGAGTTCAAGATCATCCTGGCCAACATGGTGAAATGCCATCTCTACTAAAAATTAAAAAAATAATTAACTGGAAATGGTGGCAGGCACCCATAATCCCAGCTACTCAGGATGCTGAGGCAGGAGAATCGCTTGAATCTGGGAGGCAGAGGTTGCAGTAAGCCGAGGTCACATGCCATTGCATTCAAGCCTGGGCAACAAGACCAAAACTCTGTCTCAAAATAAATAAATAAAAAGAGTTGAAGCAAGTTGCCCAAGGTCATACATGAGTCATTAGTGGAACTTGTATTTAAGTCAAAGTCTATGCTCCTAATGCTTTACCCTTTAAGATCTGGCTCACTACCACCTGCCCTCAGCACTCCAACTGCCTCACCCTGATTTTGTGGTCTGTGTTATGTTTAATCTGATTTCAAATTTTGCTTGTAAATTCCAAGGACTTTCAGTTTTTATTAGAACTACTTACCTCTTTTTTCAGTTTTCTGCTTCCCTCGAGTTTTATTCTCTGCCTTTTATCTTTATAGCGTTAGCTCCAACATGGTACACACCTTTATCTCTCCTTGATGATACTCTTCACCCCATGTCAGTTATTAAGTAATTTTCTCTCCACTGCAAACTGACCCTTCTCTATTCCTTTCTGTGACGCTGGGGCTGGACCTGGACTCAGCCACCACCTCTGGCTTTGTCTGCTGCTCCCTAAGTCCTGCCAAGAGGAGATGCTAGAGAGAGACTGTGAGCTATGCTGGAGGGGAGAAGGGATTTGCTTCTTCCTATTTCTTTCCTCTTTCCTTATTCAACTTCCAGTTCAAGTCATTATCACTTAGGGGATACTTCTTCACCCCAGCAGCTGAAGGCATGTTGAAGTTTTTCCAACACTTGCAAGATCACCCTCATTATGTACCCTCAGCCAAGTAGCACCCCCTCCTCCAAAGTCTGAGTTTCAGCTTCCCTGTATCTTTCACTGTTTTGTTTTAATGATGTCAACTTTCCCCCTTAATTTTCCCAGTCCTAGAGATAGTAGCCCCTTGGTGCAATTGACACTTCCATGATACTTTACAGTTATTAAGTTACACTAAACCTTTCCCCACTCTCAACTCCTTTAGAAGGCAGAAAGTGGCTGTGGTCAGTTTTACATTTTTTTTTTTAAATCAATTATATGTTGGCTTGCTTTTGTTTTCCTGAAAAGTTCTGTGTTTTCATTGCCAGAGGAATCAAGAAACTGCAGAGGTAATGCTTGAATGAGGGCATGCTCCCATTCTGCATCTCTGCCTGTTTCACACCAGAGGTGGGCACAGTCTGGAGGGCACAGTGGAAACTTTGCAAGCACTTGCATATTCATCATTGCCCAGTTGCATTGGTTCTCTGTTGATGGAGTTGACTGAATCATGCTTAGAGTCTGGTAAGCTCAGAAGCATTGCAGATCTGCAAACACCTTTACTCTCAAATCTCTGTCTGAGGAAGAAAAAGGGAACTCATGACCCTGCTCACTCAACAGAAGGGAAGACCAAGGCAGAGCAAGGAAGTTGACTAAGCTTTCAAATTAGACTGCAGCAGAGACAAGAAACAATCAGGTTCTTGGACTGCTTTCTCCTAAACCTCTTGGACATGGGAGGACAAAATTGACCTTTAAGGGCTGGATTCCTTTTGCTCTCTGACCTCTCTCATTGGCAAGTACAACCTTTCCACAGGCCTAAAATTCACTTCAGAGAAGGAAAATAAAAGTGAGATCAAAGACTCATATAATTTCACTTCTCACAGGGAGAGAAAGCCTCTGCTAGCAGCCTGCTTTTCAGGAGTTATCCAAATCACCCTGCCTCTACTGTTCACAATGAGTTAGAAGCAAGGAAGACGACTTGGTGTTTCTTCCTGCAGTCACTAATAATACCAGCAGTGGCTTAGGCAGCCAAGATAAAAAACTACTTGGAGGCCGGGCTAGGTAGCTTACGCCTGTAATTCTAGCACGTTGGGAGGCTGAGGCAGGTGGATCATGAGGTCAGGAGATGGAGACCATCCTGGCTAACACGGTGAAACCCGGTTTCAACTAAAAATACAAAAAAATTGGCTAGGCGTGGTGACACACGCCTGTAGTCCCAGCTACTCCGGAGGCCGATGCAGGAGAATCCCTTGAACCCAGGAGGCGGGAGTTGCAGTGAGCCAAGATCACACCACTGTACTCCAGCCTGGATGACAGAAAGAGACTCCATCTAAACAACAGCAACAACAACAAGAACAACAGAACGTGGAGGCACTGAGAGATGAGATCACCAGAGGACGGGGTGGCACACTGATGTCCTTCAGGCCTGCAGAAAACTGGGGCCCTACATTCACCTGGTTTAGAGGACTTGTTTGGTTGTTGCCAGACAAACAGCCATGCTGAGCCTTTCACCAGGTGATGTTTCCTTGAGAGTGTCTGGCACTGTGGATACCGTGGCTCGGTAATTGACTGATTGCATCTCCAAGCCTAGTATTTAAGTCAGGCTATTTTTATTTTATTTTATGTTGTGACAATGGCAAATCCTGCCACAGGAGGGGCAAGCTGATATGATAAGTTGCTTTGGAGATTGAGTGATATTTAATATTTTGAGTGACTGCATCTTGTCGAAGCAATTGAGCTCTTCAAGGACATGCTATCCATGTTTAAAATGGTATGTCTGGGGCTGCCACAGCATAATCGACTGTGAAATAAGCCCCTTGGAAAGGACAATTACTCCTGGATCCTCAAATGCAAGTCAAGTCTCCCGTGGCAGTAAGAGGGTGGGTCCTGTTCGATTTTAGTCAGGAGTGAAAATGACTGTTGCTTTTACTGCACAGCATCGGCTAGTGTATGCAGTGTAACCTCAACACAGCATTACAGAGATGTGAGCACAGCCTAGGTGATCATCCAGCAATAGATCATAGTAAGAGTGGCATTATGAACAATGCACACATCCATCAATTCATCAACCCATCCTGGCATTCATTCATTATCCAAAAAAACAGTTATTGAGAACCTACTATGTGCCAGGTAAACACATAGGTATAAGGAACAAGAAGACACAAGGTATGCTCCTTAAACATACCCTTGAGTAGAAAATGTGAACGAAAGAGAGGAGAGAGAGAGAGAGAGAAGTAACATCTATTAGAACTATATCATAGGCCAGAAATTATATCTCTTTGTAAATTTTCATTATTTTTTAGAGACAGGGTCTTGCTATGTTGCACAGGCTGGTCCTGAACTCCTGGGCTCAAGCCATCCAACTGCCTCAGCCTTCCAAAGTGCTGGGATTACAGGTGTGAGCTACTATGCCTTGACCCAGAAATTATATATCTTATGAAGTTCTTCAACCACTTTATCAAGCGTCCATTTCACAGACAATGAAACTGAGATTTAAAGTTGTTAAATAACTAGCTCAAGGTCACACAGCTCATAAGGAACAGAACCTGGATTTGGCTCAGTTTGAATACATATGTCCTTGTTGCCTTAATGGTACATTAGAGAGAAGCTTAGTTAGTAGCCATAAAGTGATTGAGACTTTGTTTTCTCACAGTCAGAAATCTTGACAGCTTTACTAATGGCCTAATGTGGCCATTTAATTAATTAATTAATTTAGTTTTTGAGATAGAGTCTCACTCTCTCACCCAGGCTGGAAAGCAGTGGTACGATCTCGGTTCACTGCAACCTCCGCCTCCCAGGTTGAAGAGATTCTCCTGCCTCAACCTCCTGAGTAGCTGGGATTACAGGTGCATACCACTATACCTGGCTAATTTTTGTATTTTTTAGTAGAGACGGGGTTTCATCATGTTGGTCAGGCTGGTCTCAATCTCCTGACCTCGTGATCTGCCCGTCTCAGCCTCCCAAAGTGCTGGGATTACAGGCATGATATTTCTTTCAATGGTGATTTTTTTTCCCCCTAAACTAATAAGGGATTCTGAAAGCTGCGAGGGTGGTTTTAGTGTAAGGTACATACTGAAGTCACATCAAATTAGATGAACAATTGCAATGACAATTTGCCAGTACCCAAACCTAAGGCACTCTATTGAACCAACCCCACAGAAATATAAACCACTGCTTGACCTAAAACTGCAGCTAATGTTTAAAATGCCAAATTAATTCAAGAAATCCCATGGATGGCATGCTTTTTCCTTATCAGTATTTCATTGTTCCCTACTGATAAAGGCCCTTATCAGTCATAAAGCAGTTTTCTTAAAATACACACACACACACACACACACACACACACACACACACACACTCCAAAGCAGGAAAAAATATTAAAACATTTTTGGTAACTAATAAAATATCTGTTTAATATTTATTGACAATATAAATTAAACTCTTTCATTTGTTTACCTTGGTTTCTCTGTTTTCAGACTCTGCTTAATTCTTTGTGCATATGACAGTCAGGTGAAAATTCCCAAACCATCACATTTATCATCTTCACTTTCATTCTATAATACAGTTTTTGTGGATATTTTGGTTTGAATAATTTAAACCTCCACCTCCTTTCTAGTTGGACACATTAAAAAGGTGAAAACTACCTTAAACTGTGTTTCCCAGAATTCATTTTTGGTTTGGGCTCTGGATTTGAATTGGCTTCCACCAATGAGTGGTTTTGTGCAATGTCTGGGAGGTGCCAATGAAGTGGAGGGCATCTTTCTGTCCTTATTCTTGGGCCAAGGGCATGGATAGGTAGGTGTTTCTGCAGCTGCATCCATTGTCCACTGTCAGCTTCCTGGACACCTGGAGGCCGTTATTATGGGACATCAGACTTGAGTGGCTTCTTGATCCTGGCACAGCCCCATTGCTCCCCAATGTAGTAGCTCTCCTGGTGGCTCAATTCTATGCTGATCCAGCTGTTCCTGGAGGATCAGCCTGGAACCTTCTCTTCAGCAGCTCCTGAAATTCTCTAGGCTCCCAATTACCTATATTAAATATCTTCCTGAGTGAATACCCGGTGTTATTTCTCTTTCTAGATTAAACCCTGACTGGCACTGAGTTCCGTAAAGGAGGGTTGAGATCATTCTCTTGGGGCTACCATGTGGCTCTAGCTAACTTTTTGAACTTACCATCAAAATTGCCATTTTGTAATTTTTTTTCTGAATGACTCCCTACTTTCATGCATTCATTTTCTCTGCTTAGAATGCCCTTCCATTCTTCTGTCTAACCTCTGTTCAAATGTCACTCACCCAGAGAGTTCTTTTCCTCATAGATTTAAGGAAAAGTGAGCTATTTGTATCTTAGATACATATATTTTGGAGGTTATTATTACACAATGGTCCACAGATATGGACATGAAAAACAGTCCCTGATTTTGGGGAGCTTTCAGCCAAGCGTGGGTGCTAAATGAGTAAATATATAAACTCAGAGACACACAACTACATTAACATATTTATATATCTCTAAGAGTGCAGCACAGGGTTGGTGCTAATACATGTCTGCTAATGTGGTTTTATGTGACATATGTGAGGGAAATAGTATATAAAGAAATTCACAAGCGGTACTTGATACCATGAAAGAAGCACTATCAGTTCCACTTTATGGATTCAAAGTCCACATTTCATTTCACCAGCTCTAGGATATTGATTTGCCTTCTGTTTTGATCCCTGGAAACCACTATGATTTCTTGTGGAAAGAGAATATTCTGATTATTTCCTTTCTACACAAAATTCAACACTCTTTGAATTAATTTCTTTCAGATGACATCCCACAAGCTCCATTTGAGTATTATTTTTTTAAGTGTACCTGATTAATCCCAGGATTAGAGTCCCTCCTCTAGCTAAGGAAGAAAACTGTTAAGAAGTTGGAATTATTACCTACTATCACTGTTTTGTAAAATTAACCATATATTAATGAAAGGTTTAAATTGAAGTTTTATTAAAACAAACAAAAAGGAAACCAACAAAAGAAGATACTTTTAATTCTTCAACTTGTCTGCCTGGGAACGTGGCTACCTGCTGGGCTGAGCCACTGTCAAACACACAAATGATTCAGAGTGACTTATCGCCTAATTTCTTTAGGGCTTCCACCTGTGCTCAATTAAGAAACGGCAGAACATGAAACCTACTTTCTTTGAATCATTTCCTTTGTTTCTTGTTGGGCAACCTACTCTTTGCTGGGCAAATGAAATGCCCAGGCAGTATCCATTGTGTGTGCCAACAGCACTACCACTGCCCCCACTGCTCCTAGTAGTACCAGTTTAATTTCCAGTAGTACCAGTTTAATGCCTTATTTCCCAATACCAATGATGACTCGTTCTCTGATCTCTTCTTTCCATATTTCTTCCACCTTGAACCTCCCATCCTGGGGCCACCAGATGGCTCCAGCTTAATTTTAGGTTTTAAAATAATGCTTAGCCCATCTCGTCCCATCTCCTTATGATTCTATCCTTTGGATTCTTGATTTTGCCCTCTTGCCAAGACACCTACTGAAACTTAAAACTGGTTATTGCTTTTCTCTTTAGCAAGACACCAGGGCAGTACAGATCTGAATATCTGAATTCTCCTGCCCAAAGAGAAATCTTAAAGTCCTAACTTTGTTTTGTTTGTTTGTTTTTTGAGACAGGGTCTCACTCTGCCACCCTGGCTGGAGTGTAGTGGCACAGTCTTGGCTCACTGCAACCTCCTCCTCTTGGGCTCAGGATATCCTCCCACCCCAGCTTCCTATGTAGCTAGAACTACAAGTGCATGCCACCATCCCTGGCTAAACATTGTATTTTTTGTAGAGACGGGTTTTGCCATGTTACCCAGGGTGCTTTTGAACTCCTGGACTCAAGTGATCTGCCTGCTTCAACTTCCCAAAGTGCTGGAATTACAGGCATGAGCCACTGTGCCTGGCCAACATCCTAACTTTTGGTATTTTGGTACCCTTATTTAGAAATAGGCTCTTGGTAGATGTAATCAAGGGAAGATGAGATCATCCTCAATTAGGGTGGACCCTGATCCAATATAACTGATGTCCCATTAAGAAGAGAAACCAGAGAAATAGGAATGTCAGGTGAAGCTACAGAGACACACAGACACACAGGAAAGTGGCCTTAGGAAGATGGAGCCAAGGCTGGCATCATGCTGCTAAAACCCAGGGAACACCTGGAGCTAATGGAAACTCCAAGAGGCAAGGAAGGATTCTTCCCTAGAGGCTTTGGAAGAAGCTTGGTTCTGTTCACATCTCAATATTGGGATTGTAGCTTCCAGAACTGTGAGAGAATTGTGAAATTTGTTACCATGGCTATAGGAAACTGATATAGAAACTCAAACAGGATGAATCCCAGTTGGCCCTTCTGGTTGGGCGGGTGACATCAAGAACAGCAGAAGCATCTGCTCCAGCTCTCTGTTTAGAAATACTTTCCTATATTCCAATATAATGTTGAAGTTCACAGAAGAGTTTTCATGTGTATTATCTTCACCATTCTATGAGTTTGGTAAGAACCCCTGTATTTTACAGATGAGGTAACTGAGGCTGGTTGCTGAGTGACCTGATCAAAGTGACACAGCTGGTGGGTGGCAGAGCCCAGCTCATTCTTGGTTCTTTTGACTAAAAGTTCAGGGAACTTTCCACCACTCCACCCTGCCAGCCTGGCAGAGTGAAAAGAAGTCCTTGGAAGATAATTCATTTTGAGCCTGTGTGTTGCTGTACATGTAAACTCTTGGTTTGAAACAAGAACTTAATCAGATCAGTGAAAGCAAACATGCACCAAGCTGACTTTCATAGCAAAAATGGTGTAAGGCTTGAATGCTGCCCACTTCTCTCTATCTCCACTGCCACCACCCTAGTCAAAGTCACCATCGTGTTTCACTGAAGCCACTGCGCCAGCTCCTGTGGGTGCTTCTGCTCTTTCTCTGGCCAGTCAGTTTGCAAAGCAGCCCGACTGAGCATTTAAACACGTAAATCACATGACAACAGTTCCTGTCAGAACCTACAATTGCACACAAAAGAATACGTACCTTGAACCACAAAGTCCTGCAAGCCCTCTGACTTCATCTCATGTCTCATTTACCCTTTGTCCACTATGTTACAACCTCCCTGGTTTTCTTTATTTTTTTTTCCCCCTTGAATATGGCAAGGCCATGTCCATTACTGGGCCTTTGTACTAGTTTTTCCTATGCTTAAGCATTCAGGTGGCAGCTCAGAAATATCCTCCTTAGAAATGTCTTCCCTGAATAACCTATCTAAGGTAGCAGCATCACCTCAGTCTCTCTCTACCCAATCTACTTAGTTTTATTTTCATCATAGAAATTGTTACTGTTTCAAAGTATCTGTTTACAATTTGTGTTTTGGTTTGTTTATTGTCTGTCTCCTTTATATGCCTCTAAGATTGTGAGGGCAAAAACCTTGTCCATATTTTTCTTTGTGGTATTTCCAGCATATAATTCAGTGTTTACTAGATGGTAAACGCTCAGGAAAGGTTGGTTGGATAAACACCAACTTTATAAGTGATAATAGCCAAATTTTCCAGAGCTGACTATGTATCAGGTACTGATCTGATCCCTACATAAAGAATCTTAATTGCAGCAACCCTATGAATAGAAATAATTCTTCATCCACATGTCAGAGATGGGACACTAAAGCTGAAAGAGATTAAAGGACGTGTTCAAGGTTACATAACTAGTAAGTATCAGAGGTAGGACTCAAACCCAGGTATGTGAATGACAAGCTTGCTCTCTTGCTTCAATGCTCTCAGCTCGTAAATTGTGCACAAACTCTAGTGGCTTCTTTCATAGCAAGCAATGACCATTTTAGAAGGCAAATGTCAAGTATCGAAGCAATGCTCTTTTCCTATGTGTGGGGGTTGACTGGCTCAATTCTCCGATTCAGAGCCATTGCTTAGTACCCAGAGTCAGGAAAATGGTCCTACTCTTGACAGTCTCATTGGTTTTAGGGGTGCATCATTTAGTTTGGTGTTTTATGGGTTTGGGGGACATAATCCAGACAAATCAATGGATCCCCTGATAACAGAGGCTCCTTAGAAACAAAGAGGTCATGGCAGAGCATTGTTTAATGCTTCCCCTCCTTCTCATATGCCTCCTATTAATTTCTACTTTTGCGTTAGCAGAGCTGGCTGAGACGCAGGCTCCATTTAGCTAAACGATGAAACACAAACGTTTATTGAGACTGTGCTTCGAATCAACAGGGTTTTCCTCAGATTGAGTTGCCGCCAATTATCCTCCATGCAATTATGGCGATCCCAGAAGCAAGCAGATGGGGAAGAGTTTTGTTTTCAAATGGAGGAGAAACCAATATGTAGGAAGAAAAGGCAGCTTGTTCATTTGAACAGACTCCAGGTGGCTGGTCGCCAAAAGGCAAAGAGCTGGGGAGCCAGGTCTGGCCCTGCATCAGTCCGACTGCCCACAGACCAGAGAAACCACGGAGACAACAGGGCTCTGTCTCCACTCATCTCTTCTGCCATCGGCTGGTTGGCGCGCCAGAGTGGAGGCCACAGGAGAGAGACCACAGAGGCCCTCGCAGCTCAAGCTCTCGACCTTGATGTCAGTGGAACATTGAGTCCTGCTATTTTCTTGTTGTTCAGCAGTGACACGTCTGTGTATTTTATTAGGGAAGAAAATTCAGGAAAAAGCCCAAACCATATGGCAAATCTCCTTGGACAGACTTGATTATTTGGCGTTTCACAAAACCTAAAAGCTATTTCCCTTTTCTTAAGGATTAGATAGTCCCGAACTTCTTGTTGGACCCTGACTTTGAGGTTACCATACACAAGAGAACAGAGGATGCTGTGGAATGATTACTGTAACTATTTCTGTCTAGGTTTGTATATATAATTCTCAGTGCACCTAAGTCTCTTTTAAAATAATAGTCTCTAATGCCAGTTCTAGGGGCATCAATGCTTACAGGGGATTTGTTCCCCTTTTGACAAGAAGGGAACGTTATCAGATTTAAATAAATCCAAGGCACATGGAGTGTAGAAATGATATTTACATTTACTCGGTGAATTAATTGAGGTAAGAAAGGTATAATTAAATGAGGAAAACTGTCATGCAAAAATCAGCCTAACTCACAAGCTCAATGAAGGTGTTTGAATTTTAGTTCATCACCTACATAGCAAATAATCATCTGCATTCTTGTTTCAAAAAGAGTAGCCATTTCCCCTAGGTAAACAGGTGAGAATATGTTTAGATGACCTCAGTTTTAGTCTCTGTCCAGTCATATATATCCACATCCTCTTGGTTTGATCACTCATACTCTCTGAGAGTTGATCTTTTTCTCCAGATTAAGGGAGCACACTCTCAAGTTCTGTGATAAATTTCACTAATGGATCCCGACCCATGCATGTTTGGTCAGAGGAAAAAAAATAGCCGATAAATTTTGGGCTTCTTAGGGACTGATTCACTCTGTACATATCTAAATGAGATTGCTAGAGAGCATGTTGATGATTTCATAATGATTTCATTTTACAAACGTTGCATGCCTCTTACCTGAGTGAGTATTGTGGGAATAAACTGGGAAATGCAAAACAGACTTTGGCCGTTTAACAGCATATAGGAGATGGATGGTGTCTATTCTGATGGTAAAGGAAAAAACCCCAGGAAACCTCTTAGAGACAGGAAACAATTTTGGAAGTGCTGCAAAAGACAATGATATTGTTCTTGGTTTAATAGGTGATCTGCCCCCTGAAATAAAGCTGCAGGGCCACGTTTGTCTTGGTTAATAATGTCAGTGGAATGAGGATGTTTAGCTGTAATAACAGTAATAACTGTGTCAATGTAACTGCTGGGGCAGAATTTCCATCTGCAGCCTCATAATATATGACCTTTGTTATGACTCTACCTGTTGATTTTTTTCAAGGGAAAATTGGCTTGTCTGTTCTGTTCAGGGGATAGAGGCTCAAACAGTCCATTTTTCCCTGGATAAATCAAAGTCTTGTGGGTGGTAATTTAATCTCCCAAGCATCCTTTTGGACTTGATTAAAATCACGGTGAAAGAAAGTTGGACATTAACGAATACATTGTTCGTTTGATACTGAATTAGGTAGGTTTAAAGTAGGACATTTTATTTACTTCTTATCTTTCCCTTCATTACCATACTTTTATTTTTTCCCCCACAAAACAAATACTGACATCTGCCTTTTCTTCCTATGACAATTTCCCTGACCTCTCCTGATACAGTTAACCATCCTGTACTCCTGGAATGTGTTTTTCTTATTACACTCTTCATACTGTTTTTGCGGTACATTTGTTAACACATCTTGTCTCCGCCAGTGGTCTGTGAAGTCACGGAAGTTAGAAGCAAGGCTATGTGTATCTCTACTCTTTAAAACCTAATATGTATCTTGGTTGATGTTCAATGCTTTCTAGTAGCACAGTGAAATATTCTACTTGATGTCTTTTTAATTTAAAATGTTTTCACATAATATATGCTCATTTTCCTCTCCCAGTCATTTAATGCAGTGGTCAGGGGAGGTGAGTTACCAGAATAAGAAACAGATAAAAGTGAGGAGGTCAATTGCAGGTTGGTCAAATTGCTCAGGATTTCTTAACTAATTAGTATTGAACCCAGGATCAGAGCTCTTGTTTTCTAATAATTAAACTTGAGCTTGGGCCAGCCCAAGTAGGAATGGTAACCTCATGGGGCCTTTGGCATGATGCCTTTGGCATTACTGTTCCCCTTTACCATGCCCAGGCTCATTCAACACTTCACTTCCTTTCTATCCCATCCTCCATCTACCTATTTTGCTTTTTCTATTCCATCCCTCTGCTAATTTTATGTTTTACTTTCTTCTATTTCTTTCACTACCATTGTCTTTCACCCTCTTTTTTTCTCTTTTCTCCCATTTGAGGCCTTAAGCCTGTCCGGGGCACACCCTGAAACCTATTGCTTAGCTTTAAAAAACATGTTGAGAGTTTTTCTGGCAGGCCTCGTCTTCGTGATTTATACCTACCCCCGAGGAAGTTCTTGGGAAGACTAAAAATTACACGTAAAGGGCTACCAGACAATCATATCTGGATGCATTGTAAACACTTGATAAATTTGCCAATTATATTGGGCTCTTATCTTCTATTGACTTCTCTCTTTTTTAGTATCTGGTAAAACCCACTCTGTCCTTCAAGACCCAGCAGAAGTTTCTCCTTCACAGCTCTACTCCAGAGTCCCTCTGGAGGTCTCAGTGTCCCCTGAAATTACAGCACTGTCTCTACATACCCCTGGCTAGTCATATGCTGCCTGATGGAATCTGTTACATGTCAATTTTCATTTTTATTTATTTTTGCCCAGTTTTCTCTGCTACACATGCATAAAACACATTTGAATGTCCACAATGAGCAGCACTCTGTGTTATACTCTGTGGGACTGCTGACCTCAAAGAGCTCATAACCTTGGACTCATTTCTGATCATGTTCATATTTGCTTGGTGCTTTCTGGTGACTTTCCTGTGCATCTTTGCCTCGTTCCTTTTCCCATATTTGTAACTCTCCTAGGTGTGCAGAGAAATATTCAGTATTCCCATTTTATAGAAGAGCAGGCTGATGTTCAGAGATGTGAAAGAAGTTGTTGTAGATTCCGTGACAACCCACATGTAGTGACGATGATGATGATGATAATGATGATGACAATATTGACACATTACTTGCTGGGATACACTTATTCATGCCCTGATGTTTTTGTGGATTCTTTTAACCAAGGAATTTCCTGGGGAAAAGCTTTGAAAAGTACTTCTGTATTTCCAGTTAGCCACCAGCCTGTGTGTTGGTTCAAGTTTCTCATTACCACCCTGATATTGTGAAAACTCAAGCAGGCAGATCTGCCAAAGATTCCAGCCAAAATCGAACAGTAGCTATTTGAAAATCCAATTCTGATGCTGATTTTAACCATAAAGCAACTACAACATCATTGACCATTGCACAGATAGAAACAAGAAGGCCGAAGAAAGAGAGTGAACAGCAGGAAACACAGCAGGAAACAGTTAGGATGCAAAATATTTGTATCTGGTGCCTTTGGCCATCCCTTTTAAAGCTGATATTGGCAGAGTTGCCTCTATCTCAGTGTTTAGAGGTTTATACTCTTCTAATGTAAGACATTTAAACCTTTGTTCCAATTTAGGTCAAAATCACTCAAGCAGAACCCTGAGTTAATGTGTAAATTTTTCCCTAGGGTGTCCTTCATTTAGGAATGAAAGGCTTAGTCCCTTCTTCAGAGAATTTCAGGCATTAGTGAGCAGGCTTGAGAATCTTAGGAAGTGGGGGCTAGCAAGAAGAACTTTCCAAATATTATTCCAAGAAAATATCATGCATATCAGTAGTATATAGTCTCTTTTGTCTTTTTTGAGTTTTAGTGTTTTTAATATTATCTGTTATTCAACCACCTGTCTCTTAGTCTGTTATTTGTAAAGGGAGGGAATAGAACTTTGTTCTTGTAGGTCTCTTTTGGCCCCTATGTTATAAGACTCTAGGATTCCCCATTTGCTCTGACCTCCTTAGTGTTCTTTCTAAACCCTCAGCACCTTTGTTTATGTTATCATTATTTTAAAATTATTACTGATATGGTTTGCTGTGTCCCCACCCAAATCTCACCTTAAATTATAGCTCCCATAATTCCTACATGTTGTGGGAAGGACCTGGTCGGAGGTAATTGAATCATGGGGGCAGTTTCCCCATACTGTTCTCATGACAGTGAATAAGTCTCATGAGATCTGATGGTTTTTTAGGGGGTTTCCTCTTTTGCTAGATTCTCATTCTCTCTGGTCTGCCACCATGTAAGACATGCCTTTTGCCTTCCACCATGAGGCCTCTGCAGTCATGTGGAACTATGAGTCCATTAAACCTTTTCTTCTGTATAAATTACCCAGTGTCAAGTATGTTTTTGTCAGCAGCATGAAAATGGACTAATACAATTACATAGTGGAATTAAAAATAAAAACTATAAATTTCTCTCCTTTCTCCCTCCTTTCTCACTTCCACTCCTTGCATCTGTTGTTGACCATGTTCCCAACCATCAGTCATAAGCAATATCTATTGATGTCCCCCCATACACACACCTCCAGAAAGATATGAAAATAGTTTACTTTACACCCCTTCTACATTCCTCTTCCCGATTTGCAAATTAATAAGGGAGTCATCTTTAATTTGTCTATTGATTACCCTTGTGACTTTAAATAGTATGCTTAAGCTTCCATTTCTTGGTCCTTCAACTCTAATAAGATGAGAACACTTGTTTTTGTTTTCAATTCCATTGGTAGAAAACTGTATGTGCTGGAGTCCTCTTGGTAACAGGCCAGGCCTAGTTTTTGTACCGTAGATTAGCACATCCAGAAAAACAACCTATCACCACGTGGCCAATTAAAACTTTAGGGGCAAAGACACATTGGAAGCCAATATTATAGAAGGTTTAGTAAAGTTAAAAGTGATCAACTCAGGGCAAAAAAAAAAAAAAATCAACATGATAAATGGTAATTGGGAAAATCATTCACTTAAAAAAGAAACACTATCCAACAATTAGCCGAATTAGCACCTCTATTGATTCTTGGAAGTATTTCCTCCCATTTAACCTACTCAGATCAATTAGCTTGGCATCTGCTTCCAACTTCATATATCAATATAACTGTTTTCTCCCCAGCTAACTGCTACTTAGGAGATAATGGGAGGGGTGGACCATTTTACAGGACAATAACATGGTTCCTGGAGAAATAACTTGGGAGACTGAAGAAATCAGATTTATTTCCAAAGAGAGTGGTACATCCCTCCCATTGTGCCTAATACACCAGTTGTTAAACAATTAAGTTGATTTTTGGGTACAAAGTTAATTACTTTGAAAAGTCAGTGATGTTACCATTGACAAATACTACCCTTAAACCCTCAGAAATAACAAGGCAGTCACTCAGAACAGCTAAAATGGCAACATTTGGCATTTGTTGTTGCAGGAATTATGGTCTTCCTGCAAAGTTACCTGATCTTTCTCATCTTAATTGAACCTTATTAGAGCAGGCTGTAGAAGTTATCTGGAGGTGGAGGCTGAGAACCCCACAATTTTCCTGGCTAGGCCCAATGAATAGTCCCCAAATGACTGTTCACCTCAATTAGCTGTCAAGCACCTTTCTATTAATTGTTAAATCCCTTGACTTTAAATTCTATTTAAGAACTAGGCTGGCCCTAAATGTCAGAGAACACCATCATAATGGCCAAAGAGTGAACTGAAACTTGGTTTGCGTTCTACAAAATTTAGATGGCTGTTAGAAACAGTAAATTACAAACAATAGGCAAGTAATCGAGCCCATGAGTTAGACAATGTAAGATTTATATGGCCATTAAAAATAATGCCCTGAAATAATATTTAATGATAACAAAAATGCTGGCAATATATATTTAGCTGGAGAAGGGCAGGATACAAAACTACCCTGGGAATCTAATTTCATTTAAAATAGGTGCATATGAATCACCATTAAAGAAAAATAAGATTTGAAAGAAATATACTATGTTTATCACAAGATGGTGAGTTTATGGATGATTTTTACTTTTTCTTTATGCTCTTCTGCATTTTCCAAATATTCAAAATGTTCATTTAACACACATATCTTTTATAGTCTGAAGAAATAAACTATTTTTAAATAATTAAAGGAACACTGAAGGTCTATGGTTTTAGATCCTTTTACCTCTAACTATCATAGGCAAGGAGCAGAATATCTCCACATTTCTCTTCTTTTTGTGGTTATAAAAAGGCTGATACCTACTTCTTTGCCTCAATGGGACATAACAAAAGATGTCAGGATTATGCCTGCTGTGGTTTGAATGTGTTGTCTCCAAAAGTCAGGTGTTGCCATTGTGATGCTCTTAAGAGGTGGAGCCTTTAAGAGATGATTGGTCCATGAGGGCTCTTCTCTTGTTAATGGGATTAAGGTCCTTAGAAAAGAGGCTTCCTGCAGCAATCAGCTCTCTCTTGCCCTACTGCATTCTACCACGTGAGGACACAGCAAGGAGGTCCTCACAAAATGCCAGTATCTTGATTTTGGAATTCCTAGCCTCCTGAACTATGAAGAAACATTTTTCCTCTCTACAGATTTCCACAGTCTGTGATATTCCATTATAGCAGCCCCAAATGGACTCAGACAATGCCTATAAAAGCTTTTATTTCCTTCAAGAATAAAAAGTTTATATACTCTTCTAATATTGTATTTCCTAAGTGAGTTAAAGACTCAGCAGAAGACAGCCCTATCATAGAGAAGAGTTCTATGAAGGTGCTATTTACAAAGGTGGTGTCAGACTGAAGGGCAACCAACAAGAATGGTGGAACTGGGGGGAACGCTAGTTGTAGGAACAGACCTAATGACCATAGTCATAGTCTTTGATGTGACAGGCCAAATGGAATACTGCAAAGCAATAAAATGTAACGAACAATTGATAGACTCAACAACATAGATAAATCTCAAAATAATTATGTTGAACCAAAGAGTTCATACTCTATGATTCCACTTATATGAAATTCTAATGAAGGTAAAACTTATCTGTAATGACAAAAATCAGATCACTTGTTACCTGGGGCTGGGGAGGTAGGGATTTACTGCAAGAAAGAAGCAGAAAACAATTTATGGTAATAGAAAGCTTTCTTTCTTGATTGTGGCAGTGGATACACAGGTGTACACTTTTGTCAAAAGTCATCAAATGATACAAGTAAAAGGGATTTTACTGCATGCAAGATTAATAACAATTAAGAAGCCACCTCTAAGAAGTAGTTCAGCAGAATAAAGTCTAGAGGTACAAGATTCCAGTGTCCTTCCATCCCACTCTCTATTCTATTGCTTCTGTCTCGTGGCTACCCCACCCAGAATCTGTCTCGTGGCTACCCCACCCAGGCTTTTAAGGTCAGCCTTTCAGAGGCCAAAGCAGAGTAGAGAGTAGATCCCTAGGAGCAAGTGGAGAATGTCCATCATAGTGTTTCTGTGCAGTGTGAGTCCCTTAACAAACCACCAAGAAAAAATGGTTAGATAGGAAAGTACTTGGTAAACAGACTTGCAGATAGGACAATTGACAACATAGGGTAATTTGAAAACCCTGTCTACACTAGGAAAGTACAGTGAGAGCCTGTAGAAAAATCATCCATGGTGTTTTCCTCTCTTTCCTCTCAACACACCTAGAAAGAAAAATCTGGATGCTGGCTGCTTGCAAGTACTTTCTCAAGTGGTTATGTGCCCAACTGCAGAACCTTCTGCCTGAGAGTCCCAAGGGACATGCTGAGCTCAGCCCTGCTCATCTTTCTGGATGTCAGCATCAAAGGTTAGGGTCTGCTTTACACAGCCTAGTGTCCCACGGTGACTCATTAGGTGTCTGTAATCCCTTTATATGCATTTATTTAATATTTTGTTTGTCTGGTGCCACCAAGTTAGAAGAAATGATATTTGAATTCAATTGATGATTGAAATGTGACATCATACATCTTTCTTAAGGCCAAATAAGAACATTTTTTAAAGTTATGGAACATTTCCAAGTTTAGGGAAATAAAATGCAAAACATAATTTTAGCATCTTTGGAAAAATTCAGTTTAATAAGAATACTTACACAGGCCTATAAAATAGTGATGCATACATTGATGCTATTGGGAAATACTGGTCTTCCTTTCTCTTTATCAAATGGCCTGAGATTGCTACTTTTTAAGACTTTATTCTAATTCGTTGTCAATTATGTTCTTTCTTAGACTGTTGCTTCTCTATACTTTCAACTTGTCTGACTATGTGGCTGTTTGAGCCTAAGCGAGAGAGGACTAGAAAATTAAATTTCCATCTTTGTTAGAATTGTGTGTAAACGGAAGGTAAATGGGCACCAAAAGCCTGAAACATACAAGTTTTGATGAATATATGTTGTAACACTGATTTTGTCTTTTACTAGGGTGTTTGAAAAAGGTTTTCAGCTAAGCTCTGGATTTTTAAAGCCCCCTTTAGTTATTCATTTCTATATTTTCATTTTATTCCATACCACTTCTCAGGTTTGCATGTTTCTTATGTTTATTTTATGAATTAGTGTTTTACGTTTGCATTTCTCAACTGTAAATGATTCTTGCTTCCATATGTGTTTGAAATGTATGAAGAAAAATTCTGTGACCTACACATATATTGCAATTCACTTTACAGGTTTGGTTATAGCCATGCTCAGTCAGGAATTCCTGCCTGTAGACTTCCATCCTTCTACCCCAAGTCATGTACTTTTCCGTGGGATCCTCATAGTTGACCTTATCTGTGTTTTCCTATTTGATGATTCCATTTTTGGAGGCATCGCAAACGAGACCATAAATATTACTTAGTTTCTTTGGATCAGGAATTTGCAAGCTGGGATAGAAATCCTTAACAAAGTAGGTATCATGATGCCTATTTTCCTGTTGAAGAAATTAAGGACTTGAAGAGATTTGCCCACTTCCCCGGGTCTCTTTGTCTGTCAGTAGAGAGCCAGGACTTATATATGGGTCTTTTTCTGGCTTGATCCTCTTTTAAAAATAATTTATCAGGCCGGGCGTGGTGGCTCATGCCTGTAATCCCAGCAATTTAGGGGGGGCCGAGGTGGGTGGATCACGAGGTCAGGAGATCGAGACCATCCTGGCCAACATGGTGAAACCCCGTCTCTACTAGAAATAGCCGGGTGTGGTGGCGTGTGCCTGTAGTTACGGCTACTTGTGAGGCTGAGGCAGGGACTCACTGGAACGGGGAGGCAGAAGTTGGAGTGAGCCAAGATGGCACCATTACACTCCAGCCTGGCAACAGAGCAGACTCTGTCTCAATAATAATAACAATAATTATCAGGTTTGTATTAAGTTTTATTTTGCCCCAAATTTGATACAGGCAACATGAGTCATATGGAGACAACCATGAAAATAAGAAAATGAGTATGTGTCCTCTAGATTAAAAGCTCTGTTCTGGAGTTGGACACTATCACATTCATTTTTTGACACATAGTATCATCACCAAAAGTTATTTGAGTAAAATATCACTGATTTCTATACTTATATTTCTGTAGTTTTAGATTGCAAAATAAAATCAAAGAAGTTACTTTGCTAAGTTTCTAAATTTATATGTCTTAATTTTCTATAAGGAGCCAGAAGATATTTATTTGATCACTCAAAGAATATTTATTGAGCAACTACTCAATGCTGTACATCAGTTATCTACAGCTATGTTAGAAATTATCTCCAAACTTAGGGGCTTGAGAGAAGTTCATTATCTCAGAGTCTAGGAATGTATTAACAAGGCACACATGGCTCAGTGTCTCTCACGTGACTGCCATCAAGGTGTCCTTCAGAGCTGCCGTCTTCTCAAGGTTCAAGTCAGGAAGGATCATGTTGTCTTGACAGGCCTAGCTGGATGTTCATTAGAGACCTCAGTCCCATGTCACGTGGGCCTCTATTTAGGGCTGCCCAACATAGCAGCTTGCCTTCCCTAGTGGAAGAGTGGAGAGGGAGAATGCAGAAGACATGAGTCACAGGGTTTTGCTGTAAACTAATATTGGAAATGACATAACATCACTTCCTTCGCATTCCATTTTTTAGAAGCAAGTCACTAGGTTCAGCCCACATTCAATAGGAGAAGATAACAAAAATCAGGAATATCAGGCAGTGCGGATCATTGAGAGCTATCTGAGAAGCTGCCAACCACAGTCAGTCCCACTCAGCTGACAAGTATTTTATGACTGAGGACCAATTACATACCTAGAATTGATAATGAGATTTTTGTGTGGCAGTGATGAGTTGGCTGTATGGCAGCTGAAAGATGGCTGAGAGTTATTTTCTCTGCAAGGAGATTGCAGTGGAGTTGAGGAGATGGTCGATAACCAAGAGAAATAGTTAATATAAAGCTGTATGTAATTCTTTATTTAAAAAAAGTGGATCTTGCCCTCAAGGAGTTTCTTATTACAGATGGAGCATGTATCGGAATACCTATGATTTAAACCAGAAAAATCACAAGTCTTGCAAGAAAGAGATTGTGTAGCAGTGCGGAGAAAGGAAAGATGTCTGGGAAATTAAGACATTTGTTAAAACTAAACATTTACCTAGGAAGCCAGTCATAACTTTTAGGTTTTTTCCTTATTTCTTTCATAAATTGTAATTCATTAATTACTTACTATGCCCTACCCCCTGTCCCCATGTGTGGGACACCATGCAAAATATTACAAACAGAATCTTTTTTTATTCACATAATAACCTTAAAGTTAGTTGTTATTCCCAAACGTGCATATAAATTAACTGAGATTCAGATACGCAAACTGGTTTGCTCAATGGTACTGTTGAGATCTAAGTTTGCAATGCCATGTTGCAAGTGCAATTATCACCCATTCTTTTTTTCTTTAATTTATTCAATAAATACTTACTGGGGAATAACCATGTTCCAGGTCCTAATTAAAGTCTTGGAGACACAGAGATGAGCAAGGCACAAAAGGCCTTGATATCTTCTGGTTTATATTCCAGTGGTAGAGGAATGGACAGACAATTAAAAAGTGAATAAGCCAGAAAAACAGAGGGAAAAGTGATTTATCTGTTTTCTCTTATTGGAATGTAAACTTGAGAACAAAGATGGTGATGGTGTTTGTCTTTTTGCCATTATATACCCAAGCGCATGGAAGAGCTTTCAGCACAGAGCAGGAGCTCAATCAATACTTTCAATTGACCACAAATAAAATAGCAAGTAGCAGAAAGTACCGAGTAGAAAGTAAAATGATGATGTTATACAGGGGCATTGATGAATTACTTCGGATTAGGTAATCAGGGAGAGCCTCATTGAGGAGATTGACATTTGAGCTGAGGTCTGAAAGACTAGAAGAAGCCAGCCCGGCAGATATCTGGATAAATAGCACCCTGGATTAAAATTAAAAGCTTGTGCAAAGGTCCTTAAGTTTTATTAGGCTTGTTGTTCTTTAGCAAAAAAAAAAAAAAAAAAAAAAAAGAGTTAGTGTCCTGAAGGATGGGGACCTAGGAGGAGAAGAGATGAAGCCAAAGAAATGAACAGGGCAATGTCCTGTGTGGCCTAGCAGGCCATTAGGATGAATATGGTTTTTAAATGTGATGATGAAAACCACTGGAAGGCTTTAAACAGGAAGTCAGGTCAGGAAACTCATACATCTTTTTTAGTAGCTCAGGAAAAAGTAGTAGAGGCTTAAACTAAGGGGACTAACTGGTAGGTGGGAAATGGAAGGAAGGGGTCAATGTAACTCATTGATGGGCTACTTATTGATGGTTTGGATATGAGGAGGGGTGTGTGTGTGTGTGTGTGTGTGCACGCGTGTGTGTGTGTGTTTGTAAGGGAACTGGCAAGTCAAGGATGACTCTTAACTTTCTGACCTCGGTTTTTTTGGACACAGCGGTGACATTTCCTTAGATGAGGAAGACCAATACCAAAGTCTGTATTAGCTTTCCAGAGTGATCTTAACAAAGTAGCAAAAACTATGTGGCTTAAACAACAGAATTTATTCTCATGATTCTGGAGGCTAGAAGTCTGAGATCAAGCTGTCTATTTCTAGGATTGATGCCCGCTGAGCGCTGTGAGAGAGAATCTGTTTCACGCCTGCTATGGTTTGAACGAATCCTTTCCAAAATTGAGGTGTTGCCAATGTGACAGTATTAAGAAGTGAGGCTTTTAAGTGGCAATGAGGCCATGAGGGCTCCTCCTTTTAAGTCCCTTATGGTAGAGGCTTCACACAGCAGTCAGTCCCATGCAACTTCTGCCACATGAGCACACAGCACTCCTCCTCTCCAGAGGAACTGTCTTCAGCAGATGATTGAACCTTCCGGTTCCTTGATCTTGGACTTCCCAGCCTCCAGAATGGTGAGAAATAGATTTCAGTTCTTCATAATTACTGAGACTCGTATTCTGCTATAGCAGCAGAGGTGGACTAAGATGCTGCCTTTCTCCTAGGTTCTGGTGGTTGCTGGAAATTCATGGCCTCCCTTGGCATGTAAATGCTTCGCCCCATTCTGCCTTCATCTCTACCTGGTGCTCTTTCCAAGTGAGCAGGTTGAGTGGGGAGGGAACTCATAGTTTCCCTTTTGGTCATTAAATAAGATTTGACTGTTTGTTAGACTCAAAGCAGTGGTATCAGTTACTGTACAAGAGCAGAGAAGAAAGAGGCAGATCATAGCTGGGAAGGTTTTATGAGAAGGATCTAAGGATAGATAGAGCTTTGGCACCATCAAATGTCAGGCTCCTCTGGAACTCTCAAATCATTTGGATAGGTAAATGGATAAGCAAATGTGTTATAACTACAGAAAAGCATTTATTGGTTTTCCCTTCACAGAAAGGAAGATTAGCAAGAAATTATTAAATTCGTTATTCTGATCAGTAACTTTCACCATTTCCAGACTGAGCTGACAGCTGCCCAATAGGGAATGCTGAGTTGGAAATATCCCTTGCTTCCTGGTAAAAGCATTTCTCTTTCTGTCTCTGCTAAGACAGCAGGTCTCGACGGCTGTTGCTTTAGTCTTGCCTGGGCCCTGAAATAAGAAATGAAGATAGGGGGAAAACAAAATCACTGGATTGGAGATGACTCTTACCTCTACCTTGGCATGATTAGATATGATTTTAGGAATCTGCAAAAAATTCTATTTTGGTCGTGTAGCTTCCTTGATTAAAGACCTTTACTTGCTTCCCACTGCTTTTAGGCATGAGACTCCAATCCTAAACTTTGCCAATAAGAGCTTGCACATGCTGACCAGGCCTAATTCTCTCTTCACTGCATCCCAGTCTTGGTGGCCTTCCTTTATTCCTCATCCAACTTCCTAACACAACTTGTTTCCTTTTGACTTAAGAACATTGTATGTATGACAAGCAGCTCCCCTGTAAACTTGAGTTTCCGCCCCCCTCACTCTTCAATCTTGTTTTTTTATTCATCTTCCAGGTAACTGAAGTGCCTAAGCTTTCAGGGGGCATCAAAACCTATTTCATCTTTGCCGCTTGGTATTCCCTACTCATCTGCTCCTTCACTGGATGGTGACTCATTTGTAACCCTCCGAATTTTAGGATATTTTCTGCGTCACCACTAGGGGGAGGGCTGCCCAAGTTTTAAGCTTCAGAGCTTTGGTTACAGCTTACTTGATGGAACGAAGTCCAAAAGAAGAAAGCTAAGGACAGCTGCCCAGCCACAGTGGAGAAGCCGGAGGGGAAGGCAGTATTAGTGCTGGAGCATTAAATACATAAAATAACACAGGACAAAAATTAGAGGGATAGTCACTGGTGATTACAGGTGATAGAAATGTAGCATTAATTGTTTAAAAATGGATAATAAATGCACTTGAGAGAAGATATCTCTGCACAGGGTACTACTGCTAGAAGCTTTGGTGAGTGGGGGCTCTTTATTTACTATTTCTTGTTGCCTCTCTGCCCCAGAATAAGCAACTGCAGAAAATCAAGTAGAAAGTTCAACTGGAAGTTATATAAGACTTTTAACAGAATTTATTTTTGGCGAAGGTGGGGATGGGAGAACATAACAGAGTCTGAACTAAGGTCAGGAGTTCGAGACCAGCCTGGCCAACATGGTGAAACCCCATCTCTACTAAAAATACAAAAATTAGCTGGGCATGGTGGTGCACACCTGTAATCCCAGCTACCCAGGAGGCTGAAGCAGGAGAGTCACTGGAACCCAGTAGGCAGAGGCTGCAGTGAGCCAAGATTGTGCCACTGCACTCTGGGGCGACAGAGCAAGACTCCGTCTCAAAAAAAAAAAAAAGATCTTGGACTATAGTGCTGGAATATTTGCATTTGACTCCCAGCTCTATTATCAATTAGTTGGGTTACCTTGGACAAGTTAAATTACTTCTCTATAGCTTAGTTTTCTCATCTGTAAATTGAAAGTAACATTAGTCCTTAGAGGGTTATTGAGAGACGTCATATCAGCTGAACACATCCTGCTTATTATGAATCAGACATAATTTTAAGCACTTTATATCTGAATCCTTCAGTCCTCACAGCAACCTTATGAAACAGGGATTATTGTTGTTATTATTATTTCTATCTTACAGCTGAAGAAAAGGCAGCTAAGGTCACACAGCTACATGTGCCAGAGCCAGGATTTGAGCCCATCAGGTACTTAGTGCCTGGTTTAACTTAGGTACTCAACACATATTAGACATTATTCTGCAATTTCTTATGTAACCACTGCCTAACTATAATTGATGGTTCAGCAGTCAGGCATCTATTTTTCATAATTTCATTTTGTGTAAGATGAGGTAGGGAGGGGATGAAGCATGGCAGAGGAGAAACCACCCAATGCTTGGTAGGTGCAGCTTCTTGACTGGTTTGTCTCGATTTGTGAGAGGATTCTGGAATGTTTGGGATGTGTTACTAGTCCACTTGTATGGCCAGCGTGAGGAAATTGAGGCTTCCTATTTTTGTGTAAAACATAACATTGTTGCTCCACTTCCATGAGGCCTGAGGGGATCACAGTGCTGTCTTGACACCCCCAGCTCCTCAGCTCACAGTTTGGGGAGGATGGAAGTAGGTTCCACATTGGACCCCTCCGTGGATATCTTTGTTCTCACCGAGAACTCTGGAGGCAACGATGTGCAGAAGTTGTTTAGAAGAATAGGATTTCAACCAGTATGCTGAAGGGAAACAAGAAAATCCTTTATGAGGACATGTCACCCACCTCTGGGACCTCTAGAAATAGAGAACTTAAGAGTTGGTAAACGAAGAGACTGTTAATGTGCAGGTGCGATCAACAGGCATCCAAGAGTAATTACCCTCAAAGGGAAAACATTCAAACAGGCTATCAGGCCTTGGGTAACAGGAGAAATATGGATCTATGTTCTTCTAATTAAACCATTCTTTCTATTTTATGGAAGGGATATGCTTGATATATTGTATAGCATTTATTCCCTGGGACGTCCACCCCATATCCCTCAGAAATCCGTCTCCTTGCACCAAAGTTTGATTGATGTGAGAGGTAGAAGCTATAGACAGATACCAAGTTGTAATTCAAGTTGAATTTATGGCTCAATCTTTACAAATATAGTAGTCAACACAGGTTTTGAAAACATATTCTCTTAGGAGAGTTCCTGATGCTGTTCTGTGGGATTTACTGTATAAATAAAGTACAACAATCAATGTTATTAAAACCGATATTTTAGTTATTTAACTGACTGGTGTGTCCATCATAGAGAAGCAGAAGCATCTGCTTGGAACCTATATGTATCCTCAGTATGGGCATCTGTGTTACCTTCTAGAGTGAGGACAGGTCTGTATCTGCTTATCTGGTTTCATATAATGCCCAGAATCCCACAGGTTGTAGATGGGTGCTCTGTTGATATTCTTTGAAGATAACGAGACCAGTGATTTCCTTCCAATCACTCACAAGAGGGTACATTTGGAAAATATATTTAACTCTCCCAAGAACAAATGACCAAATGAGATGGGAAAGATTGCGATTCCTCTGCTAAAGACATGGATCAGAAGGACACATAACCAGCTTCAGAGGTTAGAGGGATGTCAACATGTACTGTGGTTGTCACAAATTAATGTTATTTCTATCAAATTTATTTTAATTTGGTCAAGGTTAATAAATGTATAGTCAATGTTTAATTGGCATACTAAAGATGTAAACAATAATTTGTGTAATTTGTGCCCGCTTCTTTTATATATACATATATACATACTCACATATATATATATATACATACTCACATGTATATATACTCACATATACACACACACACACACACACATATATATATATATACACACATACATATATATATATAACAACAATTGGTTCTGAAATGTGACAAAGTTGCAGCAGGATTGTATGAAACATGGTAGGAGTTAGCAGCTACAAGGAAGGTTTGTGAATATTTCATCAGATTGAGAAAACTTTACCTGTGAAGTTGCTTCCAAATCTTCACCAGTCTTTGGTGTTATACAATGGCTCACTGCTATTGAGGGTAGATAACTGAAAATGATGTTTCCAAGTTTGAAAAGCTAATGGAGAATTGTTAGTATATTGAGAATTATTAGTAAGGTTAAATGAGAAATGCTTGTAGTTTCATTGAGCCTTCCTAGAGCAAACATTTCCTATAACAATTTTTAAAATGAGAACACGTGGGGCCTTAAGTATAAATGACAATACCTAACATGTACTGAAGTCTTACATCTGTGGAATTAGACAAGTACATCTGAGAAGTCAGCCAAACAAGTCAGCATCAGCAATAGACTAAATGTTTGTGTCCCCCTCAAATTCATATGTTAACTCTTAATCCACAAGGTAATGGTGGTAGGGGATAGGGTCTTAGGAAGTAAATGGGATTAGTGTTCTTCTTATAAAAGGGACTGCAGAGAGCTTCCTTCTCTCTTCTGCTGTGTGAAGACCAGTGAGAAGACAGCTGTCTGTGAACCAGACAGCAGGCCCTCACCAGACACTGACTCTGCTGGCACCTCGATCTTGGATTTCCAGTCCCCAGAACTATGAGAAATAAACTTTTGTTGTTTATAACTAACCCAGTCTGTGGTATGTTATAGAGCAGGCTGAACAGACTAAGATAATATCTCTGTTGTTTTTTTTTTTTTTTTTTTTTGAAAGAAAGGAAAAGAGAGGAAAGAAAGTGAGAGTGAAAGAAAGAAAAAAAAAAGAATGTACGAGAGAAAGAAAGAGGAAGAAAAAGAGGGAGAGAGAACAGGATTCTTGTTCTACTGCC
>CAUYLG010051546.1:0-16135 GCA_963573385.1 Cacajao melanocephalus | reverse complement strand
TTTTGGTGGGCACTGTATAGTTATTATTGGCGTCAAAATTTTTGTTCGTCCTATACTCGTAAACATTTGATTTTTACCTTATCCGGCAAAAAAAAAAAAAAAAAAAAAAAAAAGACTTTGCAGATGTGCTTTAAAATCTTGAGATAGGGAGAGTATCCTGGATTATCTGAGTAGGCCCTAATTGTAATCACATGTACCCTTATAAGAGGGAGACAGAAGAAACTTTGACATGCAGAATAGAAGAAAGCAATGTGAACGTGGAGGCAGAGATTGGAGTAGTGCGGCCATAAACTAAGGACTGCTGGAAGCCGAGAGAAGACAGAAAAGGCAAAAAATTTGTTTTCTTCAAGATCCTCAAGAAAAAGCTGGACCTGCCAACACCTTCATTTCAGCCCAGTGAAACTATTTTTAGAATTCTGGCCTCCAGTACTGTAAGAGAATAAATGTGTTGTTTTAAGCCACCAAGTTTGTAGTAATTTCTTACAACAAACATAGGAAATGAATACAAAGGGTGTTCAACTTTATATTTAATTTGTTCATTCCTTAAATATCATTCTCCACTTATACTTAAAAGGAAAAAAATGAATGATGTGTCAAGATAATGAACACTGATGAAATAATGAGCCATTTATAATATTTAAAGAAAGAAAAAATGTCAAGTTATGCTTCAAATGAATATGAACTGTAGTTAAACGAGTAGCACTCCTATTTTGTTAATGCTATTTAACCAATGATAAAATTTTAACTATGCTTTATATCAACGTAGATTATACCTGCAACATATAGCCAAAACCACTTTTGAAAAAAGACTTAAATGAATTAACCTCAGAAATCAACCATAATCATGAACACTAAACCTTTACCTCATTACCCCTTTCCCTATTAGAAAAAAATACATTTCATTTTATCATAAGAGGAATGGAAGGGTACAAATTTTCTGAGCTGCTGAACCTTGTGATTGAAATTAAGCTTTATGACACTGCTTACAGAAATAAGAAGGGCAAATGTCAATGCTCTTTCAAAAGCAAAGGCAAGGAATGGATTGTTAAATGAGCAGAGTTAAGTGGTCTTCTGTAAAGGGCATCTACTAAAAGTGATATGTCAAAGAAGTAGTCTTAATGTGTTGCTAAAGATCTGTTACTATAAGCTCTACATTCAAAAATGTCTTTGTTTTAACATTTAATATATTTGAATCTCAATGGTTTTCAGTGAGATTGATCTGTTTAAAGGCTGAATGACTTGGAAAGTATCTGTCCCTTTGCTCCTCTTTAAATAAAAGAGATGTGTATTTCAGAGTTTATCAAGAAGTGGGGAAGTAGTGCTGTGGTGTTGTTATATATGTGTGTGTGTGTGTGTGTGTGTGTGTGTGTATACACACAATACACATTGTATATTGTATTGAATTGAATACACTTGAATCACATTTTGATATGTATATTATATATACCATATATATTGCATATACTATAACAAGTGCTATAGCCCTTGTTACAGTATTTTGTAGATTTCTTTTTTTTTTTTTTAGATGGAGTCTCGCTTGGTCGCCCAGGCTGGAGTGCAATGGCATGGTCTTGGCTCACTGCAACCTCCTCCTTCTGGGTTCAACAATTCTCCTGCCTCAGTCTCCCGAGTAGCTGGGATTACAGGTACCCACCACCATGCCCGGCCAATTTTTGTATTTTAAGTAGAGATGGGGTTTCACCATGTTGATCAGGCTGGTCTCAAACTGCTGACCTTGTGATCCACCCACCTCGGCCTCCCAAAGTGCTGGGATTACAGGAGTGGACCACCGGGCCCAGCCTTACAGTATTTTGTTATAGCTTGGGAGTGTTAGGCCTTAGGGGTAGGCCTCAGGGAACAGAATCTCTCTGACCTTCTGCTTTCCTTTTACCTGCACCAAGACAGGACTCTAATCTTCTTCTACCTTTCTAATTCTGGGTCATGAATCCCTCATTCCAGAAAGGGTCTCACTCCATACCCTGGGGGAAGAAATGCTGGTGTCATGAAATTTCCATAAAAACCCAAGAGAACAAGGTCCAGGGAGCTTCCTAATAGCTGAACATGGGAAGACTCCTGGAGGGTGGCACCCCCAGGTAGGGTGTGGAAGCTCCACATCCCTTTCCCCATACCTCATCCTATGCATCTCTTCATCTGTATTGTTTGTAATATCATTTACAATACACAGGTATACATGTTTCCCTGAGTTCTGTGAGCCACTCCAGCAAATTAATGGAACCCAAAGAGGGGGTTCTGGGAATCCCTACTTTAAGCCCATTGAGCAGAAGTTCTGGAGGCCCAGACTTGCCACTGGTGTCTGAGGGTGGGGAGAAATCTTGGGAACTGAGCCGTCAACCTATGGTATCTGACCTATCCCCAGGTAAGTTAGTATTGGGATTGAATTAGAAGATACCCAGCTGGTGTCTGCTGCTTTGTGTGTTGGGAAACTACATACACATTTATTTGGTCACAGAAATCTTCTTTGGTATTGATGATTATTGTTGTGATATGTGAGAATGGTAGGAAAACATGGTTTGAGAGTTCTTTGTAAAACAAGTGCCCTTATTTTCTTTAACATAATCTAGTCAATTTTCCTTTCTAAATTTACAGAACCCAGTAAACCAATTGATATGAATATTTTCTAGATACTTTTTCAAAAAGTAATTCATTACAGAATACTTTTAAAATCACAATACTATCTTATAGATTTTTTTCTTCAACTTATTTCTATTCATGAAAACGAAGTATGTCTCCAGTGTGACTTAAATTATTTTACAACCAGGCAATATAAACAGCTTTTCCTATAATATATATGTTAACAGAAATAGTCATTGCTATACCTTCTAGATAATATCTTATACATAGAGAAATCACCTCTAATTAACCTATAACCCTAAGGGCAAAGACAATACCCATCTTGCTTACCATTGCATTTCTAGTGCCTAGCACAGCGTCTGTCTCTTAATATTTTTTGAACGCATGAATAGATGAATAACTGAATGCATAAATAAATAAGTTAAGCCACTATACCATGTGATAAACTTGTGGATATTGTAGGGAAACGATATGACAGGTAGAGAACTGTACATCAGCTTTCCAAAAAGCTGCTCTCAGGAAGGGATTCTGGATCCTACAAGGCACAAAAGGGCATTGAGAATCTGGAATGGTGAATTCTGAAATAAACAAGGAGGAGCCAAAGGAAACCTCACTGGCCTCAAAATTGTACCTGTGGTCAATCTTGTCCATTTATGGTCATTTATCAGAGGGGGGAATGTTGCTTTAGTTTCCCCATCTAAGCAGCCTTTCTTTGTTTTGGAGAGGTTCAATTTGTTTTTTTTTTTTTTTTTTTTTTTAATATCCTGTTCACATAGGCAGTATCTTTATCCTGTTAAAAGTGGTTGTGTTAGTCTGTTTGAATTCCTATGAAATAATACTTGAGTCTGGGTAATATATAATGAATAGAGGTTTATTTGGCTCATGGTTCCTCAGGCTCTACACAAAACATAGAGCCAGCATCTGCTCCTGGTGAGCGCGTCAGGAAGCTTACACTCAGGGCAGAAGGCAAAGAAGAGCCAGCGTGTCACATGGTGAGAGAGGGAACAAGAGAGAGGAAAGAGGTGCCACACATTTTTAAACAGCCAGTCTCAGTGAGAACTCACTCACTATCATGGGAATGGTGCTAAGCCACTCTTGAAGGATCCAGCCCCATGACCCAAACACCTCCCACCAGGCTCTACCTCCAACATTGGGGATCACATTTTAACATGAAATTTGGAGGGAACAAAACATTCAAACCATATCAGTGGCACTAAGTGGGAAAAAAAGCATGTAATCATGAGGCCAAAAGGCTTGTATATTAAGTGGACTTCTTCTGACAAAGTTGCGGGACAAGTTTCATACTAGCATTATACCTCCAGCTTTCCCTGGGTACCATGTATCACTATCACCTAATTTCCCATAGTCTCTTCTGCTGGATTTTAAGGTATTTTAAGATAGGGGCTATACCTTATTTTATATTATTATTATTTGAGACAAGGTCTTGCTGTGTTGCCCAGGCTGGAGTGCAGTGGCATGATCACAGCTCACTGTAGCCTCGAACTCCTAGGCTCAAGTGATCCTCCCACCTCAGCTTCCCTAGTAGCTGGGATCACACTCACATGTCACCACACCCAGCTAATTACTTCTTCTTCTTTTTTTTTTTTTTTTGTAGAGACAGGAGCTCATCATGTTGCAAAGGCTTGGGAGGTATGCCTTATTTACTTTTATATCCCCTGTACCTAGCACAGAACCTGGTAGATACTAGGTGCACAATACATAGCTGATGAATTGAAGCAAATATAAAAATTAATGATACAGGCCAGGCATGGTGGCTCACACCTGTAATCCCAGCACTTTGGGACGCCAAGGCGGGAGGATCACTTGAGGTCAGGAGTTCAAGACCAGCCTGGTCAACACAGTGAAATCCCATCTCTAGTAAAAATACAAAAATTAGTGAGGCGTGGTGGTGCATGTCTGTAATCCCAGCTACTTGAGAGGCTGAGGCAGGAGAATCATTTGAACCCGGGAGGCCCTCCAGTCTGGGTGAGAGTGAGATTCAGTCTCAAAAAAAAAAAAAAATGATACTCAATAAAACTTTTTTAAAAACATGCAAAGCAGCTTTAATTAGCTCTTTCTTGATATCTCCTGATTTTGGTGGGGGGGGATATTATGTCTGTGATTATAAAAGAACCCTACCGTGAGACCATTTCATTTACAATACATTGGGGTCCCATGCCAAAAGCCCCAGAGACATCATAGGAAGGTGCTGGTCTCTGGATGGCCATGTGTGTTTGTTTGAATGCACTAATTGCCTGTGCTTTCAGGCAACATATGCTACTTGCTGGAGAGCTACATTACTGTGCTTGTTTATGAATCAATCACTTTGTTGACTTAGTAGAATTTAATATTCTTAATATGTATCTTGATTCTTTATGCCTTTATCTTTGTTTTGAATTTCTGGGGAGTTTCCTTCTTTGGGGAACATTAGCTTTCCAGTGGAAGCCACTTCTATTCTGCCTAGGGTATTCTATTTCATCTCATTCAAGTGCTGCTTTTGTTCAGTCTTTTTGATTTGAAGATTTGTTCAAATCAAGCTTTTTGCTCATTTTTTTTCTTTATGCCTTGCAAGGGGTATGGATTAATTTACTTCTTTCCTGTCTCCCTTCTAGTAATTTTGAGTCAATCTTGTTCACACATGCTAAGCTTGTGTCTCACTGGTGCTTTTCCAAACTTTCTGCTTCCATTAGTCTATGGGATGAAGATTTTTGATAACAAAGAGGACAATAAACATTCAGGTAGCCTTGTATTTTTGAAGCAGTCACTGTTTTACTCTATAGTGAGCTGAATAAAATGGGAACAAAACTGTTAGTAAGACCAAATATTTCAGATAATTGGGAGGAGTCCAAATAATACATGCACATTATCATCAGACCTTGGCATAGTGAGCTGAATAAAATGGGAACAAAAGTATTAGTAACACCAAATATTTCAGATAATTGAGAGGAGTCCAAATAATACATGCACATTATCATCAGACCTTGGCGTTTATCTCTACTGTTTTTCCATGCAAATATGCACTCTTCGCCCAGTGAAGAACTGGGACCTGTGACTGTCTGCATGACTACTCCCAACAACACTGATTAACTGAAAACCTGGACTCTTTGCACTCAGATATCGAAAAATATACTTTTAAGTTTTATTAGTCATCTTAGCTCTGTGGTCCTTGCTCCTTTAGTGAATGCCACATTATGTAAAAGACAGGTTAAAAAAGAAAGTGAAACCCTGAACAAATTTGTTTCATGGCCTGAAGTCATGAAAATGGAATGAAAATTTATACACCATATTTCCTGGAAAACCATAGGGTGTGCTGTAGAGTCATAGAATATGACATAGAGTTCCTTTTATAGGTGTGGAAATTAAAGCCCAGAGAAGTAAAGTGATTGGATCCAAGTCAATTAGCTAATAAGTTGCCACAGTAGTACATTTTCCAGGCTTTTGGACTTCAAGTTCAGGGTTCCTTCAGTCTTGCAGAGCATGTGAAGGCATTCACATAGGGATAAGTGTGCAGAAGGGTCCTATGCTTGGGTTAATGCTGTGCTGGTCTTGAAATTCCTAACGCTTTTTGATAAAGGAGCCTCCACATTTTCATTTTTCACTGGGCTCTATAAAGTGTATGGCTGGTCTGGAGTCTCAGTATTATAACATCAAAACTCTATTGCTTAATAAAATGTGAAATTGTATTTATTGTTCTGCTTTATCTTTTAAGATTATTTATTAGATGTTTTTGTTTGTCTTTGAGGCTATCCACTCTGTCTCACTTAAAAGAGTTGCCTTAGAGTATGCCACTTTGAAATCAGTTAGATCCTTCTGAAGTGAATTGGGTTACTTCCTTTAATAGGGAAATGGGAAAGAGAAGGACCTTTATTGAGGGTCTATTCTGGTCAAGTTCTATACTAAGGACTTTCCCCACATAGTTAATTTTATTCCCACAAGAACAGTAAGCATAGTACCTGTCCAGCCTGACCTACTCATGAGATTTCGGTTCTTGCACCAGAGTACTTGTTAATGTCTATTGCACGTTGACTTCCAGGATCTCACTTTCTGCTCTTTCCTGAGGCAATCTTACAGGTGCCTCCTCCCTAGTTTATTATTCTTCCCACCACCAGAGGTTTCCATACAAAAGCAGCTGCCCCTGTTTTTTACACCATGATAGACCTAATGAATCAGAATCTTCACGGGCAGGTCCAGGCTTGTCAGATATTTAGCAAGAGCTTCCTCTAGTAACTTTGATGTATGTTCCCAGTTAAGAATCATAGGGAGAGCTCAACTCTTTCATTTTGTAAATTAGGAAAAGGGATACAATGAATTAAATGATTTGTATAAAATCAGTCAGCTCATCAGTGTGACTTACAATTTAAATGTTGATTTCCTGACTCCCAGTCTGATATGGTTTGGATCTGTGTTCCCAACCAAATCTCATGTTGATTGTAATCTTCAAGGTTGGAGGTGGGACCTGGTGGGAGGTGATGGATCATGGGGGCAGATTTCTCATGAATAGTTTGGTACCATCCTCTTTATACTGTCCTCATGATAGTGAGTGAGTTCTTGTGAGATCTGGTTGTTTAAAAGTGTGTGACAACTCTCCCTTGGTTCTCTTGTTCCTGCTCCTGCCCTGTGACATGCCTGCTTCCCCTTCACCTTCCACCATGGCTGTAAGTTTTCTGAGACCTCCCCAGAAACCAAGCATATGCCAGCATCATGCTTTCTATACAGCCTGCAGAACCATGGGCCAATTAAACCACTTTTCTTTGTAGTTATCTTCAGGAATCACCTGAAAATTTTGTAAAACTACAGATTCTAATTCTGTAGATTTGGAATGAGATCTTGAAAGACTGCATTTCTATTTTTTTTTTCTCTCTTTCCCTTTCTTGCCCTAGGGAGACTATGCATTTCTAACAAACTCCTAGATTATGCCAGTTCTTCTGGTTCATGAATTATATTTGAACAGCTAGTTATTAAAGCCTTCTCCAAAGCTTGGCTTAAGCAGATCAAACTTCTGACATGAAACTGTGAACATGCTGCATTGTTAATAATAATAATAATTGCTAACACTTATTGAGAAATGTTAGTTATTTTATACACATTATACAAGTAAATTCTCTTAAACATTCTACGAGGTAGATACTAAATTGTCTATTATTTTACAAATGAGGACACTGAAGCTCAGATATTTAAGTAATTTTCTCAAGACTACATACTAATGAATGACAGACTGATCACACACACAGTGTCTTTTCAGAGTTCAGTCACTTAACCACAAAGGCTTTTTCTTTTCTCTGTAAACGGCCATTATTTAAAAAGGAAAAGGAAAGCAGGAAGTAGTGAGAAGAGATAGGGAAGGGAACTGGGTTTTATTAAAAAGCTGATGTGTGCCAGAGATTATGCTAGTTCACTTTTCATCTCTCATTTACTCATCAAAACTATGATGGAAGTTGGGCATTATTATCTTCCTTTTAATGATGAGGCCATCAAGAATCAAAATGTTAAGTCATTTGTTCAAGAACATATACTCACACAGTAAATGGTAGAGTTGAAAATTGAACACAAAATTTATGTTAAATCCATTAAGTGATCCTCATTCTTATTGGATTCAGTTGAGTGAAAGTTGCGTTTACAACTTTTAGAAGGTAAATGGGGAATTCTTAACTAATGTCCAAAAGCTCCCTATGGTGTCTTTGATGTCCTTTCTATTCCTTTGAAAAAATATTATTAAGGCATTGCTGCATTCTAAAAGAGCCTAGAATGGTGTAGTAGATGCTACTACTACTCATCAATATCCAGTTCACTTCTCCTCCGGGTAACTCTAAGACTACACTTTCCAGCTCTGTAACATATAGATGGGACCATATCCTATTTATAGTCAAGGGGCTAAGCAAACATAGTATCTATTACTTCTGGTCTGAACACTTATGATGCAGTGCTCAATTCTTTAGCTCTAACTTCTCTTCCTTAGTAATTGTGGAACTTTGTATTAAGATAGTTGAGTCAATTATTGCAGCAGTGTAGCCTAATTATTACAGAAATCACCACAGCATGAAGGGAAGCTCCCCTGGAGAGTTGCCCTAACACACATTGATTTTTGTGGGAGTGAGAAACTTCTGTCATACTGAGCTACTAAGATATAGCTGTTTGTTACTGCAATGTCAGTGTAGCCTAGTCTGCTAACATAGGTGACAAGCCATTGCTAGATGAGCATCATCAGTGTGTGATTCTCATTATTGCTGCATTTTAACATCTGGAATTATTTTCCTTCCTAAGAATAAAATAAATTACATCCAGCTATTATAATCATAGATGATTGCTTTTGATTACAATGAATCTACCTTCAGTTTAAAAACTTAAAAAGAAAAAAAAACATGATAATATCTAAGTATCCATTGATTTCTCTTCATTACTGGACATTGTAGAATACAAAACCTGTGACACTTCTAATGTGACACAGTTCTAGCCAAAGGAAGATGAAGGAACATATCTTTACATTTTGAAAATTACTTTTTCAAGGAACTATTTACAGAAGAGATTACTTATCCCTGACTTTATAGATAGAGTCTATTGAATACAATTCTCATTTAGGTAATGAGTCTAGGTCCTCATTATGAACACTCATATTCTGTGATGCCTATAATACTGTGTTCATAATGAGGACCTAGATTCATCACCTAAATGAGTTATATTCAGTAGACTCTATCTATAATGGAAAAAAAAAATCCTGGTACTCTTTTAGACGATTGGAATACTTGAAGTGCTTCACCACGTATCTGGCTTTCCATTTTGGTGAGCAACAAAGCTTTCTACATCAGCATCAAAGACAGACAATAGTTTCTGAAGTTTTGTCTATTGGTATGAACATGAGTAGCTGGGGCAGGAAGTAGGGGAGTTGTGCCTGGGGACCAGAAGGTGTTTTTAGCCTGGTCTCTATATATGTGGTTACAAAACTGAGCTAAATTGGCAAAGGCTAGCTTATTTCACTTAGCGTAATGTCCACCAGGTTCATCCATGTTATTGCAAATGAAAAGATTTTCTTCTTTTTTAAGTCTGAATAGTACTCCATTATGTAAATATACTGTATTTTCTTTCTTCATTCATATGTTGATAAACACAGGTTGCTTCCATATCTTGGTTACTGTGAATAGTGCTACAATGAATATGGGAGTGTAGATATCTCTTCAAGATACTGATCTCAATTCCTTTGAATAGATACCCAGTAGTAGGATTGCTGGATTACATGTTAATTCTATTTTCAGTTATTTGAGGAACCTCCACACTCTTTTCCATGATGGCTATATGAATTTATATTCCTACCAACAGTGTGCAAGGGTTTTCTTTTCTTCACATTTTCCCCAATGCCTGTTTTATTTTGCCCTTTTGGAAATAACTATTCTAACAGGTGTGAGGTGATATCTTATTTTTGTTTTGATTTGTATTTCCCTGATGATTAAGGAGGTTGAGTGTCTTTTCATATACCTGTTGACCATTTGTATGTCTTTAATCAGGTCCTTCAGCAAAGGCTAGCTTCTTTGCAGTGCCCTTGTGAGTTGACACCAGAAGTCTTATGTCCCCTTCTGTTCTCCTTTTACTGAACCTATGGTATGGTAGAATTTATCAGCTTCCTGAAAGCCTGGCTCTTCAATCATCTTTTTCTTAAAGTAAGTCTTATAAATAAATGGGAACAGAATTTGAATTTTCTGACTACACTAGTGTTTTGTGCCTTTCTAAAAACAAGTCCTGAAGTGTTTGATTGAAGTACAAAAACATATTTATTTATTTATTTGTTTGTTTAGAGTGAGCTCACTTTCAGAAGAATAGCTTGATGATTTTTGGTGATGTTTTTGAAAATAATTCTTTCAATTCAAGGTCTTGTAGTCACAATTATGCTTGCCATGGGAAAAATCTACAAGATTTTTTTGGTTTGTTTCATTTCATGTCAGCTAAGCTTGCTTTTCTGGAAGAGTAGAGTAAAAACAAGAAACTACATACTTTGTAAACTTGAAGGAGATCCATCTGCTGGCTGGAGCCAAGATTGCCAAAGGTTGTTCAATTTTTCGGCAGGTAGAAATGTGTACATATATAAAATTATACAGAATTATTTTAAAGTTTCTTCCTTGCTGGGTGTAGTGACACACCTGTAATCCCAGAACTTTGGGAAGTTGAGGCGGGAGAATTGCTTGAGGCTACAAGTTTGAGACTAGCCTGGGCAACATAGTGAGACAAAAAATTAGCCAGGCATGGTGGTGCACACCTGTAATCCCAGCTGTTTGGGAAGCTGAGGTGTATTGCTTAAGCCTAGGAGGTCTGGGCTACAGTGAGCCTTGTTCATGCCATTGCACTCCAGCCTGTGCAACAGAGTGAGACCCTGTCTCTAATAAATAAACAAACCAACAAACTTTCTTCCTACTCAGATGATTTTAAAAATGTACCATTAATTTATAAAAACTACCTTACTAAAACGGACAGCATCAACAATGGAAATTCTAACAAAATGTTGGCTTTATTCATCTGAGAACCAAGGATGTGCTGGAACATGCTTTTCATTGGAAGAATCTTGGAGAATCCTGAGGCAGTTTGACATAAGTTTATTCTCATCTGGCAAAGCTGCATACGCTCTGATTTAGTTTGTCAAATTATATAATTTTGTGAGTTATCATTGTCAGCATTTGTGGCCATCAAAAGTCAAGTCATTTGTTGGTCTCAAATTGTATGTGTTGCTATGTAAATTTTAAGCTCTTTTTTCAAAACAAAGACGTTATTATTAAAATTTGTCTTTTAGCAAAATTAAAATTTACTTTTTGTTTTAGTTTGACAATTTGAGTATGTTTTCATGCGTGAGAGAGACATAATTTTTTACATGTTATATTTATGTGAAATAAAGAGTATAATTATTAGCATTTTCTGAACGAAGGGTATAATTTAAATCAAATTCTGAGTGGTTTGCAAATCCAAAGAGGTTAGGAACCTTGGCATTAAATTATCTTGCTATAGAGCTACCATTCTACTCAGCAATCTCATTACTGGGTATATACCCAAAGGAATATAAATCATTCTATGATAAAGACACATGCACATGATGTTCATTGCAGCACTATTCACAACAGCAAAGACATGAAATCAACCTATGTGCCCATCAGTGGTAGATTGATAAAGGAAATGTGGTACATATACACCATGAAATCTATGCAGCAATAAAAAAAAATGAGATCATGTTCTTTGCAGGAAGATGGATAAAGCAAGAGGCCATTATTCTTAGCAAACTAATGTGGGAACAGAAAACCAAATGCTGCATGTTCTCACTTATAAGTCGGAGCTAAATGATGGAAACACATGGACACATAGAAGGGAAAAACAGACATTGGGGCCTACCTGAGTGTAGAGGGTGGAAAGGGAGATGGTCAGGAAAAATAACTAATGGGGGTATTAGGCTAAATACCTGGGTGATGAAATAATCTGTACAACTAATCTCTGTGACATGAGTTTACCTATACAACAAACTTGCACAGGTACTGCTGAACTTAAAAGTTAAAAACAGTTATATTTTAAAAATAATTATTTATTAATCAAATTATTGAATTATTTATTAATTCAGTAGTACTCCTTCTAGGTATTTACCCTAAGAAAGTAATTAAAAATTTAAGTATAAAGATGTTCATCATAGTGTTATTTATAATAATGAAAAATCAAAAGCAACCTAGTTTCTTGACATTAGGGGAATAATAAATATCCAGATAGAATACCACATAGCCATTTAATATTATGTTTTAAAACCTTTTCAATAACCTAAGAGGTTACTTATGGTATAATCCTAAGTTAAAATGATATTAAAATCATATAAATATTATTTCAACTACATACAAAATTATAAAAATATTTGGAAAGATGTTTGTTAATTTTTTATCAGTGATTATCTCAAAATGTTAGGGTTATAAAAAGACCATTTCTTTTGTAACACATTTTTTATAAAATTTACAAAATGGACTGGGTGTACTGGCTCAGGTTTTTAATCCTAGCATTTTGGGAGGCTGAAGCTGGAAGATTGCTTGAGCCCAGGAGTTTAAGACTAGCCTGTCAACATGGCAAAACCCTGTCTCTACCAAAAAAAGATACAAAAATTAGCCAGATATGGTGGCACTTGACCATAGTCTCAGCTACATGGGAAGCTGAGATGGGAGGATCACTTGAACCCAGGAGATCAAGGCTTTAATGAGCTGTGATCACACACTGCACTCCTGCCCAAGACAGTGAGATCCTGTCTCAAAAAAATGTATATGCTTTATTTTTATAATCAATGTGGAATATATTAAAAAGGATACATACAGAAAGCATTTGCCTCGGCAATCTTTGTAATATATATGTTGTTTCAAAAATTCCTTCAATCAAAGAAATAAGAATTTATAAAGAAGAAATAAGTCTGAAATAAATTTTATTCATCCTTCAACATTAGGCAGTTAAATGCTGAAGCACTAATGTTTTCTCTAGATTTTGTGACAGGCACATAAAATTCTGGGTTTCCAGAGCTATACATTAGCAGTGAACACACAAAACTCACGGGGTTTTATTTGTTTGTTTTCAATGCAGGTTTAGAATGTTTTGGAATTTGAATTCTTCAAATAATCTGCAGCTAGTTGTCAGGAAATATAAAAAGAAAAGTGTGGCAAGTATCTATTTTTAAATCACTGCAATTCTTCCTGGAGCATTTCCACTGAAAGCACAAAGGATATAGAAATCTAAGTTAAGCACATTTGGGAATACAGAAGAATCTCAAGCAACATAGTCTCTCATCAGCTAGATGGGTTCAGATAGGTTGGTAGAATTCTGCCTATGGCTATATGAGCTATGTTGCCCTAGAGAATACATTTCAATTCTCTCTTTGGGATTCACTGGTATACAAAGTTCTTTGGAGGATTCTTTTTCTCACTAGAAATACTTTCTGTTCTTTACCCAATCTAACCTCTATCCCTCAAAAATATAAGCCATTTACCTAAAATTTTTATAAAACTTGAGAGTAAAAAGAGTTCAAAAACTGACATGGAAGAAACTGTATCGTAAAAGGATGGAGACATTTATTTTGTTATATACAATTTTAGAGTATAGAGATGTACTGTCTGATATATATGGTTCACTTTAAATAAAATATAATTGATGCAGGGTGGACACAATGATATGTTAAAACTTACTGAAAGGCATGAGAAAAATAATATAAACGTATTTGTTACAACTAAACTGTATACTTAAAAGTGGTAAAGATGGTAAATTATAAATGTATATTTTACCTCAATAATTTTTTTGAATTTCATTATAGGGTTGTCACTGGTTGACTTCAGCTCTTCAAGTTCATGTTCAATGTTACAGAGGACTTCATTTTATTCTTCCAAAAACCTGAACTTGAAAATTGCATGGGTCACCACTAAATGGCAGTTGTACTTTGGTTATTATTAAAATCAAACAAACTGAACTACAGGGTTGTTTAACATTTATGTGGGATTTAAAAAATTCAGGCAGGGGCTGGGTGCTGTGGCTCACGCCTGTAATCCCAGCACTTTGGGAGGCTGAGGTGCGCGGATCACTAGAGGTCAGGAGTTTGAGACCAGCCTGGCCAGCATGGCAAAACCCCGTCTCTACCAAAAATACAAAAAATAGCTGGGTGTGGTGGCAGTGGCACATGCTTGCAATCCCAGCTACTCAGGAGGCTGAAGCAGAAGGATTACTTGATTTGGGAGGTGGAGGTTGCAGTGAGCTGAGATCACACCACTGCACTCCAGCCAGGGCAACAGAGTGAAAGCCTGTCTTCCGAAAAAAAAAAAAATATATTCAGGCAGGATAGGGTAGGGCCTGCTGACTACAGTAGCTGACTGTGGCCACCACAGGGAAAAACAGGCCATGTGTCTTTCTTTATGTGTGGAAGTAGGTGGTATGTAGCGGGTAGGTAGAAGGTGAGTTTTACCATTCTCTAAGTGACTTCAACTAGAACTTTGGTATCAGGTGAAAAGTCATTCTATAATTTTGCAAAAAAAGTCTCCCTTCTGGCTGGGCGTGGTGGCTCACATTTGTAATCCCAGCACTTTGGGAGGCTGAGGCAGGTGCATCACTTGAGATCAGGAGTTTGAGACCAGCCTGGCCAACATGGTGAAACCCCGTCTCTACTAAAAATACAAAAATTAGCTTGGTGTAGTGGCACATACCTGTAGTCCCAGCTACTCAGGAGGCTGAGGCAGGAGAATTGCTTGAACCTGGGAGGCAGAGTTTGCAGTGAGCCGAAATTGCTCCACTGCACTCCAGAATGGGCAATAGAATGAGACTCCATCAAAAAAAAAAAAAAAAAAGTCTACCTTCTTAGGAAAGAGCTATGGAGGCCACTCATTAGATAGTCTAAGTATAGAGTCTGATCTACAGGTAGTGCTTAAAATATGTCAGCAAAGGAACCAAGAACCAGGAATATAGAGACAACAGGGTGAAAAGTCATGTACTAGTAAGGTCACTTAGAGACATGCTGAGGTAAGTTAGACAGGCAGGGATGGAAGCTGAATCCCCATAATAGAGATGCAATAATATAATTGAATAATACTATTGTGGACTGAATTGTGTCCCCCCAGAATTTGCATGTTGAAGCTCTAATCTTCATGGTGAGTGTATTTGGAAAAGGGGGTTTAAGGACATAATTAGGGTTCAGTGAGGCAATAAGTGTGGGGCTCTAATCCAAAAGGATTGATATCCATATAACAAGAGGAAGAAACACTAACGATCTCTCTGTCTCTCTCTTTCTCTTTCTCTCTCTCTGTCTCTCTACCTTTCTGTCCCCTTCTCTCTGTCTCTCTCCCTCTTTCTCTCTGTGTATGTACACGTATGTACAGAGGAGGGCCCATGTGAGGACACAGGGGGAAAGACAGCCATCTGTAAGCCAGGAAGAGAGCTCTCACCAGAAATCAGTTCTGGCACCTTGATCTTGGACCTCCAGCCTCCAGAGTTGTGAGAAAATACATTTTGGTTGCTTAAGCCATCTAGTCTGTGGTATATTGTTATGACCACCCCAGTAGACTAATACAAGTACATAATCCATGACCCTGAGCAGCTGGAGAAGAACCAAATAGATAATTGATTCTGATGCTGAGCTCATCTGAAGTGCTGAGTTGGGGGCTCTTACCTCTAGCTGTTCTGGTTTATAAGGGGCAAGGTGCCTCAGGGTCATGTTATGGCAGTTCTAATAGCCACTTCCTCAGTAATAGCATTCTTCCAACACAGAGCACTGAACACTTTTAAAATAAGTTTTGATTTATTGGATTTAAAGTGATGTCATGATAGATCTAAAAATGACAACAGATAAAGGGATGAGGTTTAAAGGAAAAACAGATATTTTTTGTAGTAGAGAGTACAGATATATTAAAGATGTATTATAAGAGTTGAGAAAAGAGGGAGAGAGATCCAAGATGGCCGATTAACAACAGCTCAGGATTATAGCTCCCAGTGAAAGCGCGGAGAGCGAGTGGACGCCGCACTTTCAGACGAATTTTTGTTGCCCACAGACTAGGAGATTCCCGGCGGAGGAGCCACA